>DWGR01004672.1:0-10962 GCA_018247715.1 Heliconius burneyi
CGGCACAAGGGTGTGATTGTAACGCGACGGTTGTGGGTTCGATCCCACTCGAGGAAGTGAAACATTTATTTACGTTTATATTTTCATTTCTTTGCTCTGGTGTCGAGGCAAAGTGCGGCGTTGAGTTTTGCAACACGCAATGCCTCCAGAATTCGGCAGAAAGTGGGGAATAAAGTGTCTTAACAATAGCTTCCCTCTGCCTACCCTGCAGTGTGCGGGATACAGCGTGAAGCTGATATATGTATATTTTTTAAATAATATTCAGCGAGCGAATCGAGTAATGTATCATTTACATACTTATTTAGAGAATTCATAGATTAATCTATAAATTTTCATAAAATTTATTTAATGAACCCAGGCTAGACCGTAGATAGTAATATTTAACATTTTTTTTTTGTTAGCCTTTATTTCTATTTGTTTATATATCTAACATGTATTTAGGTAAACAATATTAAATTTTTAAGTAAAATTAAGATACATTTATATTTATTTTGATTTAAATAGAAATAATATAATAAATCATTATCTAATATATATATATATATATATATATATATATATATATATGTTCGTTCTGTATACTAAATAAAGGGTCTATATCTACCAATCAGGAATTTAACCTTCAGCGTCCTTACTCGACATATTTCGTATCGCCCACCAACCATGACATTTCGTGCCAGACCACTTTTTTTATTCTTCATTGTAAAATAAGTAAACAGTTGTTTTCAGGAAATTTGTCATTATTAAATTAATAAAAATCTAATCAATTGAATTCTGGTCATTTATTATAAAATTTTCACGTTTTGTCGATTTTTAAGCGATATTTTTTATATCAATCCATTATCCTTTGGCTATCGTTTCTAGCCGTGTAATAGCGTCGGTACTAGAAGTGCTTTGTTTACAGCCATACGTACCCACGCATACATCTGTACGTTACCTTTTCACCTTTCCATCATAGTATGTATTCAGAACACCACTAATTCTGTTAACAGCAGCAATATATAGGTATTGCCGAATAACAATGAAAGAAAGATAGATACTTTGGTGATGGGATTTTTTCATAACATATGAGGAGTCAGTTTAGCTTATCAAATCTGCTATAAAGATAAATATATATAACGTAACGTTTCACACTCCGTTCTTTTTGACTACTACTCAGAGACAAAAGTAGTCTAAAGCTAAAAAAGTTTTATTTAGGCCTCTAGAAACCATAGACCGGAGTATCTGATACTAATTTCCGTTTTATATCTTTATGCGATTTTAGCATTATTAGGGCAGACATACAGACATGTCAACAATAAGGGGAGAGATCGCTTATTATGAAAATAAATCTCGTATTTCTTCTCTTCGAACATATGCTAACCGTCTCGAGGCACTCTTGGTATTGACGGTGTATTTTGTATATAAATTTCTACACAACATTGATAAATAAGATATTGAATACTACTGCGAAGTTTCAAGATAAACAAAGTAACAACAGCTGTAGGCTTTATAAGAAATCTGATAAAAAAGATTCTATAGACGTCATACATTATATTTTAATCCTAAACCATCCCGTTAATAATATGAAAGATCGAGGTCATTTGTGAATAGTGTTTTACGTACCTACTCTTCCTGTATCTAACCTCACAATGTCGGCCAATATCTAGTACAATTGACGACCTCTCGTTAGAACCATGCAATAATAATATAAAATTAATTGATTATTATGAAATCATTAGTACCGCTTCATCTATTCTATGTGAATTATTGAATTCTTCCTTATAGGGTTATATTTTATTAATAGTACAGTAATAATATGTATTTATTTACATTTGGTTGCGATAATCAAATTTTATTTCTTCTATGAATAAATAGTTAAGTAGATTAAAGATAAAATATATTTGTTAAAAAAAATCAGCTTCACGCTTTATCCCGCACACGGCAGGGTAGGCAGAAGCATTGAGTGTTGATTGGCAGAAATCAATGCCGCCCTCGACAGCACTCAATGCCGCCCTCGACAGCAGAGCGAAGAAATAAAAATATAAACGTTAATAAATATTTAACTTCCTCGAGTGGGAATTGAACACACAACCGTTGCGTTACAGTTAGAGTTATAGTCACACCTTGTGCCGCTGCGCCACGACGGCCTCAAATATATTTGTAGATAGAATATATTAATTGTATATATAAAATAATGATTTTTAAAGAGAAGGAAGGAAAATATTTAAAAATATAAAATTATAAAAGTAAATACACATATAAATATAAACCAAAGTCAATGAATCACGTGACGCTATACACATAAAGATATTCTAGCATTAGTTAGAATGGATGAAAATACAGTTTTTGTAATACTAAGAATTCGGCATTAGAATATCCACGCTCTTATTAAAAGTTAAAGAGGTTCGTTATTACCTTGTACTCTTAAAAGTTCAAGATCACTTCAGGGCAAGTGAAGAATAATACAATTATTTTGACGTTCTGAAAATTAAAATAACATTTGTAGATAAAAATTTAAATATGTATTCATTTCTTATAAAACTTTCATTATTTCGGGGCTCTACTTATAAAATAACACATGTAATTTGATTATGTGCCCGGATTTAAAACAGCATTTACCTTCAGCATCTAACTCCCTCCTATTTTTAACATATATATGACCACAATTTTTCTCAAGCACTAGAGCTTATGGTGAGTTATCCGTCACATCTGATTCGGACTTCTGTACTAACAATACTTACCATCTTTGAGGACCAAGCTAGTGAAGAGAATATTTCCATATATACGGGAGTAATAACATTGTCTTGGCTATAAGGGTGGGTAATCTGATCGTTATCGAATGTTATTTTAATTAGTATATCTACTGGCGGTTGCTTTCCGATTCTGACTGAGTCGGCTTCTATACAGATTAGCTATTCCATTTGCATCTTAGAACTTCTGGGGATCTCATAAAACTTACTTTAATCAAATGCACAGTCAATTAACCTTCTATTATATCTACGAGAATTAAAAGGCCTTAAAATATTCGGCAAGCGGGAATTTTTAGAATTTGAAGCCAAATCTAATCGGAATGAAGAAATAAAAATATTAAATATTTCATTTCCTCGAGGAGAATCGAGCCCACAACCCATCACGCTTACAGCCGCACGTTTTTGCGGCGCCTGGTCTCAACCAAAACGTATTCAACAATCGTTTACTTGAAAATTGGCTATAAACGTCTGATAATTTTTATAGTGTCCCATTTAACGAGAACTACTAACCTTTATTTATTTAAGTACGAAAGATATTAACGTCAGCGACGGCCTTAGCCTCCCGTATTCGAATTTCAATACAATAACGAGGGATGAAAACACTATAAATTTAAAAAGGAATATCCTCTCACTGAGTCATCATCAGATTTATAGATCTGATGATCTCAGTGAGACGTGATCTGATCAGATCGCTCTTTTCTCTACTTTTTACCAAGAATTTTCAAAGAATATCAATAATTTCTTGATATCACATTTTGTTAAGCAACCTTGATATAGGACTCGTGACATCCGGCAGGTTAAAATTTATGCTACATTTCGAAAGGCATTATAAATTAAATTCCTACGAAATTGCATCCAATAATGAAATAGTATATAATATAAATTACAAGCAATAAATCATAATCATTCAGAATTAAAAAAGTTTTTTATCACAATGCATCGTTTTAGAATGCAACTTTACGACGAATTCAAAATTAGAAGATATATTATTAATTTAAAATGTTTCTATATATATTGGTAACATAGCTGGCCATTTTTGCGTCATTGTGTGAAATCTAAGCGTAGAAACTAGAATACTGTATCAATTTGGTGTTATTGGCAGAATATAAATTATCATTTAAATTCTATTACTACTTTTAAGAAAGTTCATTAAATTAAAATATCATTAAAATAATGAATAGAAAATTGAAATGATAAGAAATCTGTAACACAAGCGCATTTAATCTAATTTCTAACACCAAAAACACATTTCTGCATAATGAACACATACTATAGCGAAAAAAATTTATTATAAAAAACGCAAATATCATTTCGGCAAATGAACTCAATACTAAAACATATTGACCCAACTTAATAGTGATATATATATATAAAAAATAATGTATGTCACCGAAATACCAAATTTGCATAAATTGGGTACGCTTGCACAGGGTGCAACAATATGGTATTTATTTATGCTCGTCGGACGGCGCCGGCGCCTGCGACATCCGCCAGAACATTAAAATGGCCTGTAGCTGTACATACCGTACATTCTTTTAGAATTCCTGTTTTTAAGATTCTGTTATCGAGAACGGCGCCGAACTGTTGATCGTTAAATATGTATCAACTCGGAGGGAAATAACGTCTTTATTGGTGGGAGCTTTCGAGGTCAGCTCTTTGTGATTTCGACAATGATTTTTTTTGTGAAGTCATGGGTGGTTTTTGACAGTAAAACTGAATGATTTGGTTCGGGGATTATTTCGTATTAAACATTGTGTTCGTTAAGGAAATTGATATATGGATATTAATTGATTTATATAAAAAAATTTCAATATTTTGAATGTTTTTGGCGGTCGTAGTGATTCTTAGTAAAGGGGTGTCCAGCAGTGGGTCAGTGTTTGTAAGGCTGATTAATTTAAATTTCATAATACCCTTTATTACTTAAATTTAAATAGTTAATTTTATATTTTTAATAGTTATTTTGTGGTTTCGAAAAAAGCTGCGATTTATGATTTATATGTACACCTTTACCTGATATTGGTCCTATTTGCCTAATATACGATGCTCCACCGGTGCTTTTAAGATATGCGCACAATTTTAAAATAATGAGAACAAACACATATTTATCCGATCTTTAGTTTATTATTCTACTTATTATATAAGAAATACATTTATATATAATACATAAAAATATATTACTAATGAAAAGCATAAAGTTACGATAAAGGAACAGGTTAAGTTTATTTATTTAGTAGATCTTAAATGTAATATATTTATTTATATCTGTTCTAACAGATACTTTATTCTAAAGAATCTGTATTTGGTTTGTTTTACATAATATTTACATTTAATTTTATGTCGTTCTAAGGCAGCATTTGACTGTAAACGCAATCATGGGAATATTTAAATTATTTATATTTCACCACTATTACCACAAACCAAGGCGTTGAATTTGATTCAACAAAAATGCCTCAATCGAAATGTTTCAAAACTAGATTTTCGATTCCTACCATATCATATACGAGAAAAAACGTGAAAAACACCAAAAGTTTCCATATTTAGTAACCATTATATAAGTAAATTTTATTCAAATGCAAATATAAGTTAACTGTTCCTTTCAAACGACATTTTTATAATTTCAATACAATTTCACACTTTTATATCTCATAATAAATATGATTTATACGTAAATCGTGTTCTATTACACGTAAAAAAGACAGGATGTGTCATATAACGGATTTTTTTCACGACTGAGAGGTCTGCAATTGACCTTAAATAACGGTATTGATAACCATCCCAGCCTCTTTTTGTTAACAAGAGTTTAAAAGCTCTTTGACATACAAATTGATGTATCGGACTCGGTGTAGAGTACTCTGTCGTTATATCTCTATTATCGAAAACTTTGATTGAAAATGTAGGTAGGTTTCTTTGGGACAGCAATATGTTATTGATTGGGTCGTGGTGCAGATGGTGTATATTGAAATACGTCAGATAGCGATGACGAAATTCATGTCGATTCGATTCCTGTTCGAGTGAATTCTGTTATTTTATTGTCTCTGTTCTGAAAAGAAATAATCATGTATCCACATTCAATACAGAATATTTATGTTATCTATCCATTTTGTGTAAACTACAAAAGTAAGTGAACACAAATTAATTAATAAAATAATTTCTAATTATAAATATGTTTCCGCCGACTATTTGATCATCCTTACTTTGTTGCTACTTTGGTTTACAGCATATTTTTCCAAAAACAGCAGCTCCAAAATTTTACTCTATTATAAGCATTATACAGACAAAAATTTAAACGAAAATATTTTTGACTTTTCTTACTTGTATAAAGACCCGCAAAAATACTGAATTTATCTCACTTACGATCTTATTATGTTAAAAGATTGCCAATGTGTATTGGCAAAAAAATGAGGTAAAAGGAAATAGACTGATATACCGGCCTAGTCCGAGCCTTTCTCACGAACGAAGGGTTCCGTACCATTATCTATAAAAACGGCTAATATATTATGCATGTTGTATAGATGTGTCCTTAAATATACATTTGATCCTGTTTTTTACTATTCTAACTATTCTGTATTTTCATGAGATTTCTGAGATGAAATTCATGAGATACATATCCTGGTGACAAACGGACGAACAGACGGAGTTTTATTAATAGAATCCCGATTGACCCTCTGAGTAGGTAACCCTCAAAAAAACCGAAACATACCTTAAAAACGAAATATTCATGTTAACCATGATAATTCACATACAATGACAAAAAGTAGGTAGATATAAATAAATACGCAAAGCGAGAAACAGGTATCGAGATGATTTACTTCATATAATAAACAATGAGCTTACTTTTAAAAGTAATCATTAATTACAGGTTCAAATATTTATTGCCGATCATTATGAATCAATACCCACAGGCTTTTTATAAGACAACGGTAAATGTAATCTATTAAGGGGAACGTTTAAATCTTTGAAGACATTATAATAGCAAGTGTTAGATGAAATTGAGATATCAATCATAGAGTGTAGGTTGAGGATAGAGAACTGTACAATCATTGGGTTCACGGCCTCTTTCGTTTCTTTTCTTTTTGTCTATAATTTCTATTGAATTATTTTTTTAAGTTAAAAATCCTGCGTATCTTCACGACGTGTTACGCAGAGGGAATCTCTGCTTTCCGCCGCATTCTGGAAGCGTCACGTGTTGAGAGGCGGAGCTCAACGACTCGCTTTGCTTAGTTACCAGAGTGAAAAATACAAATAATGATTATTTTATTTTCTTCGAGTGGGTAATGAACCCAAAACCTGCCACGTTTTCAATAGCAAGCTTGTGCAGGCACCACGACGGCCTCTCTCAGTAAGGACTTTATATGGACAGAATGATGTGTCATTATAAGTACAATACCCACTATAAAGTTTATTCAGATTAATCACTATGTTCTTTGTTTTCCCTTTATTCAAACAATTTGCTATTGATAACAAAAATATTTGTAATATTTATTAAATAACATATAATACAATCAAGTTAATGGGTGTCAAATAAATTAAAAGATTCTCGAAGTTGTCTTGTTTTGCTCCAATTAGTTTTTTCTATCGCGCGAAAACCACATGTTTGGCCAAAAAATATAAAAATATACTAATATATAAAAACATACTTTATTATCTGTAAATAGAATATATATTTTGGTGGCGCCATTATTGAATAATTTAGATTACGCGGAGAGTTACTCGAGATATGGCAGTGTCATTTTGGTCGGCGACCGCGCAAGGCCGCGCAGATCCGATGACCTCAAACCAACACGTGAAGTTACAAAGCAACTTATGCTTAAATATAGTTATTATTCTATACTAGTGGACGGGCGCAGCTTCGCCCGCTTATTGCTCTTAGCGGGTGAAATCTAAAAAACCGTGAAACACGTGTTCAATTAAATATTTTTAAGTGCCTGAATTTCAAATTTTATAAGAAAAGGTGCCAATTTAAAGATTTTTCCATACAAGCTTTTAACCCCTTATTTGCACCCTAAGGGGGTAAATTCTAAAAAACCATGAAATATTTTTAAGAGTTTGGATTTAATATTTTTATAAAAATCTGCGCGGATTTAAATTTTTTTCTATACAAACTTTCAATCGCTATTTCATCTCTTTAGGGTTAAAAGTTTTCAAAATTCCTTCTTAGTAGATGCCCAGATTTCGAAAATAAACATCTGTCACGTCAAATGTCATGTCAAAATTCACGTTTCTGCCATCAGCGGTTACGGCTATGCGTGCTTCTTACCTCAGTCAGTCAGTACATGTCCTTTTATGTATATAGATTATATATAGAAAAGAACGATAAATTCAATATTAATTTATATATTAAAATATAAATAAAATTAAAAATGTAAATTAAAAAGTGCAACTAATTATTTATTTATTGCATAATTAACAGTACAATTATCATGTCTTAGCGATAAAAATATTATATGTGTTTAAATACAATTTCATGTTGTTCATAATAATTGTAGAGTAAATTTTATTGTACACGAAAAAAAATTATTGATCACATGCATAGATCTCTTCTTCTCTTTTTTTAATTAAGATGCCGTCACAACTCCTCCTGGATATTTACTCATGGATAATTTCAAGATATTCAATTTTAAATAATATAAATGTTAACAATTTTACATGATCAGGACGGTATTGTGGTGGTGTTCCTGGAGCACCCCTCAAATATTTTCACATTCTTACTGTGTTTAATCATGGCGTTGTGTTAAGAACATGCAATTACGGATCTATAATAATCCGCCCTAGAATTATTGTATGTACATATATACGCAGTTGGATATTCGGTTTACGTCCAAACAATATAAAAAAAATTATACCAAACAATATAAAATTTATGCCATTTTTTATTTCCAGAATATTAAATTGCATTTAAAATTAAATATACCGTTAATAAAATATAGGCAGGTGTTGTACCTATGTAGAAACATATCTTACCTATCTATAGCCATTGTCTTAGAAGTATTATAGATTTTTTATTACAATATATTATAGATTTTTTTTTTAGGCAAGTTGTAAATTACATTATAGATAATGTGTAGTCTACTTCCTATTAAAGCTTGATGCTTAGTATATTTTTTTATAAAATTCGAGCATTTTTATTATATTTCACACTGTATTACAAAATTAATCAAGCTTTACGATATGTTATAGTTATTGTATATAGTATCGTATATTAAGACGTAATGGTTTAATTTTATTAAAATAACAAAAAATTTGAATAACCTTTTATTCTGGCTTTAAGGCAAATGTTATTATTGAATTCCATTATAATATAATTAAGTTCGAGATTTTTCCATAATAAAACATAATATTGCTGTTTAAAATTATAGAAATATAAAATTTTGGAGCAGTTGTTTGAAAACAAAGTTAATATATTCAAATGTGGGCGCCGGTTTATTATCAAAATTCCGCATTTTTTCGCCATATCGGATTGTTTGCAGTATCAAATTATTTTCGACGCCATCGTGAGAGATATGACTGTAAATTCAATAGCGGTGTTGTCATACAAGATTCCTCTAACTAACAAGCAAAAGTTTGACATGGAGAATGCAGTGTTATCAATACAATAATGTTCTTCCTGCATACCTAAAAGAATCTCTAAATTGTTAATTAAATAACAAATCTCTTGGAAAATCTCTACCCGGATTCGCACCAAGGGTTCCATACCATTATTTAAACAATCATGTTTACTATATAGCATCTTCAGAAATATTTCTTTTTTTTTTGTTTTACAGTATTCACTATAATAGCGGCAACAGAAAATCATTATCTGTGAAAAATAAAACTATATATCACGATTCATTAGATATAGATACTAACACTCGAACGACACACACACAGATAGACAAGCCACGGAGTCTTATTAATAATTTAAAAGAGAAAACTAAATAATACGTTACTACTCTCCTCTTCAGTCTTCGGTTATATAGATAATATTCGATAATATATCTAGGGCCGTCGTGGCGCAGCGGCACAAGGGAGTGATTGTTACGTGACGGCTGTAGGTTCGATTCCCATTTAAGGAAGTGAAATATTTATATACTTTTATATTTCCATTTCTTCGCTCTGGTGTCGAGACAAAGCGCGGCGTTCACTAAGTTCCCTCTGACTACCCTGCTGTGTGCGGGATACAGCGTGAAGCTGATAATATATCTAAATGCATGAATATTAATAAACAGCTGTAAGCAACTTCTTTCGACCTACCCCAGAAAGAATGGGAATCGCATAAAGCTAAAAACATGTTAGCGTATATGAAATGAAAATAAAATAAAGCATATTTGAAGAATTGTGTCAGATCGCCCATAAATAACACAAAAAATCACAATATTTATGATTTACGATATTAAAAATTTACAAAAAACGATTAAATATCATCAAAACTTAAATGAAAATTAATTTTATGACGTTTAATCAATAGGTTAATTTGTAATCTTAATCTAACGTAAATCGGTGCCTTTGTACCTCGTGCTCATCTCGCTTGATATACATTATATTGGTCAAGGAAAAATATTTGATTGAATGTGAATTATTATAATAAATATATAATAAATAACAAATCAGATCACATATTATAGATATGTTTGTTTTAAATATCTGTTGACTTCATCTCTTCTTAATTTTCAAAGTTTATTACGACACAAATTCATTGTGAATTCTTTATTTTATTTCCTGAAAAGGTCAGTTAATCGCGTTGTATATGTATCTAGAGTCAGATCTGTATATAAAAGATTTGAAAATATATAGTAATTGGCTCCCATAACAAAAGCTTAAATCCTCTCAGAAGAATTTTTGTTCATCTGTCTATTTGTTTGCGAATTACACAAAAACATGTACTTTTTTAAAAATTTTATCCTGATCTTTGTTACTGCAGTTATTACAGCAAAATAAACGATAGTTGGACTACTTTAATAATTTATAACTACTGAATAGAAGTGAATTAAATTTGTCTTACTAAAGTAGTAAACCATCTTATAGGATAGTTTTCCTTAACGGTGATGTATATTTTGTAGGAAAAACAAATAAATAATGATCTCTATAAAAAATTACATAAAACCATCACCTCCATATTTAAATAGTGATAAACAAATACAATAAAAGCATCATAAATGAAATTCCAAAGTTCTTATTGATATAATTTTTTATATGTGAATAACTCCGTTTTTCCTCACCGCTAACCAGAAACAGTATTGTATTAACATATTCA
>DWGR01004673.1:0-10960 GCA_018247715.1 Heliconius burneyi
AGAAAATTGAATTTTGATATCTAGTTTGATTGGTGAGAAAATATAAATTAAGATTGAAGCCAGCCGTGGCGCATGGGCCAGTGTGTGATTGTTAACGGGACTGGTTGTGGATTCAATACCTATTCGAAGAAATGAAATATTTATTTAAATATACAGGGTGGAACAGGCAGTGCTCCGTCTACGGAAACAGCATGTAGGGTAAAATATTTCAAACCCAGACTTAGAGAAATTATTCAAGGTACCTCAACAGTTTGGACGTAGGATTTTTTTATGATTTCACGATTTTTATCCATTCCTATATTTTGTGTTACGCACACATTCACATACTACTACAAAACTAGTACGTGTGCGACGTTGCCGCTTTGACAGGTAAGTGTGTGCGTATGTGTGTGCTTATGTTATTCTTTACAAATGGCGTTTAATTTTAAAACGATAGTTTTATTATTTATTTTCTTTGAAAAAGTTTTGAGTTTTTCATTTTTGGGAATTTATTATTTTTTTAATTATATTAGGCTTTTAAAGGGTAGTTAAAACTGCAGTTTTATTAAAAGTGGTGCTTAGAATTCCAGCCTGCATATTTTCATTTCTTCAAAACAAACATGGCGTTATATTCCGCCACTCAATACGCAATGCCTTCAAAATTCGACGGAAAATGGGAACAAAGTGTCTTGACACTAGGTTGTCTCTGCCTGTCCTGCTGCTGAACGCAGCGTGAAACTAATTTAATTTTTAATTATAAATATACAAGACATGCTTCACATGTTTTGGGTTTAATGAAGTGAATGCGCCCTCTTTTATGCTATCAATAAAGTAGTCAACCCCATAAACTCGTAGATTATAAACACCATCAAAACTTGTGTATTGAAAACCGACGGAAGCATTAGTCGGAGCGTTGACAGCAACTCGAAACAAGTACCAGGGAAAATGTAAGGCATTTTCACTTTGATCAAATTAATTTAACGTCAGCAACTGAATGTTTACTTCTATGAAACCGCTGAAACCGGACACCGTAGCGTTCCATTAGAACAAACTAAACGAATAACATAAGCTAATTTATGATTAAATAAAATTCAATGTTTCTTAAGTCTTTGTCGATTTAGATATTTACTAATATTCATTTGAGACAAGTCGTGGCCAGATTGTAAGAGCGACAGGTTGTGGGTTCGATTTTCGACGAAATGACATTTTCTTTTATGTCCTCGCTTTAGTACCGAGGCAAAGCGCGGCATTGAGTTCCACTAGTCAAACTGGAATTTTGGAATTCGGCGTAGAGTCGGAAACGGAACGGAAAGTCTACAATGTGGAGCTAAAAAAAACATTTATTTAATTCTATTTACTTATAATTTCATCACTAGGTCTATAGTGTCTTTTGACATGAGATAATGAAGAAAAGGAAATATAAACGTAAATAAATATTTCACTTCCAAGAGTGGGGATCGAACCCACAACCGTCACGTTGCAGTCACCCTTGTGCCGCCGCGCCAAGACGGCCAATATATATTGTAATAAGTTCGACATTATGGTGCAGTTGTTAAGAGCTCCGATAGTGGGTTCTATTCCACCTGCAATTTATATTTATACTTAATAAAAATATCTTCCTGGTTTAAAATACAGAGACATCGTTCACTAGAAACGTCACTCTCAATAATCGTCGTTAACTAAGAAAGAGCACACGCGCCTCGACCACTGTAATTTCATCAAAATGCTTTGATGCGCGGAAGTTTTAACTTTCTTAAAATATCTTTCGTTCTATATTAACCGCTGCGTTCCCATAAAATTTATTCTTTAGTGGCAAATTAAGAATAGCTAAATGTTTTTAATATGTTATAATGATTTTTTTTATTACTATAATAAAGCTGTTTGAAGTAAGAAGTGTCACTCAATTTCATATTTTAGTGTGACGCTGTATCCCGCACTCAGGAGGATAGGCAGAGAGAACCTGGTGCTACATTCCGCTCTCTATTTTTAAATTAATTCTGGAGGCATTGCGTGTTGAATGTCGTCGTTTTTGGCGTTGTACAGTCATTTTGTGCTCCTGCGCCACGACTGGAATCAATTACTTTAATACTAAAATAAAATTCATTTAGATTGCTCTTCATGCTTTATTTACGCTTATATTTCCATTTTTTCGTTCTGGTGTCAAGGCAAACTGCGGCGTTGAGTTCTGCCTCAACACGCAATGCCTCCAGAATTCGGCAGAAAGTGGGGAACGGTGTTTCTTAACACTGGGTTCCCTCTGCCTACCCTGCTGTATGCGGGATACAACGTAAAGATGTTTTTTTTTATTTCTCTTAGTAGTTAAAATATAGTATAAAGTTTATAAGCTTTGAGAAAACTAGCTAATAAGTTATAACCAACTCGTATATCAATATAATAAATATTTAATAATAAATTTTTAATTACAAACAAATGTACAAGGCAAATGTAATTTTTCGTATTAAATTACAGTATTTCAAAGGCTTCCTGACCGCCATTCACAATACTAATACTTATTACACCTGTTATTGATATACATATGAAATGGCACCCGGCAGTACATACTTAATATTGCGGTTGTGGCCAAGAACGTCTGGGTTGTATTTCTATTAAAAAATATTATAATAACGACAGACACAGAAACAGAAAGACTTTAAATAATAAAATATTTGACAGTATACTGAAAAAAAGCAATATAGAACATTTTTAATGTTATCATATATAATTAAATTCAAAAAATATATAATTAAATTCTTTAATAATGTAGGGTAAGCTAGAAATCATTTATTTCAGTCAACTAACAGCTGTCCGTACCACATTTTATAAAATGTACAAGCGTAAGTAAATTTATTAAATTTCAATAAATTGTGGGATTTATATAAGAAAAGTGATTTAGAGAACATGATTTATATACAAATAAACTGCACTAAGAGATGGTATTCCAAGTAAAACGGATCATAATATATTTGTATATAGATTTTGTCAGGTAAAGCATTTAGCTTGTTTTGTTTCAATTGTTCTAATTATTATATGTTTAAGAAAATAAGGAGCCGTTGTGCGCAGAGCACAAGGGTGCGATTGTATGCGTCGTGTTCTAGGTTCGCTTCCTGCTCGTCGAAATGAAATGTTCTCGCTCTGGTAAGAGGCAAAATAGGGCATTAAACTCCACCACTCAACATGCACGCCTACAGAATTTGGCGGAAAGTGCGAAAGATTAGCAAATGGAACTAAAAATAAATATTTCTAATAAAATTATAATAATAGGGCCTATTAAACACTGAACTTCATGCAATTATTTAAAAAACTAAAGTAAATATAGATTGCAATTTGAACTAACATTAATGCCTTCTTTATGTGAGAAATCAGTTGTGTTGCGACGCATCGTGGGAACGATTTGTTCATTTAATTTTATCTATTTATGTTACTGTAAAGAAACTTATCTTATTATCTCATCTGTTTCTAATTCTTTAATAAAAACAATATTGTTTTCTAGAATGATCATCATAGCGCTTAACAGAACGGAACAGAAAAAAGAGCCTATAGAAAGAGAGTCACATATATGGCGGGATACAGCGTGAAGCTAAAAAAAATAAAGAAGTTCATAATAACTTGTGAATTTTTTTTTAATATAACTTTAAAATAATTAAATGTTCAATTAGCTTCATCTTGTACAAGTTATAATTAAATGTCACTTGCTGTTCAAACCTAAAACCACAACCTCTCTAGGATTGGCGTGTCCATATGGAAATTTTATTGTATAATTATTTAAACGTTTATTTACTTTAATTTTATACAAACTGATATAAAAAAAAACATTTAAATAACTAACTACGTTTTATTATTTTATATCTATATTTTGTTCAATTTATAAAATGTATCAAATTCGGAAGATTGATTACAAATATTAAAAAGATACCAGTCGTGGCGCAAGGGCATAAGCGACTGTAAACGCAACAGGATGTAGGTTCGATTTTCACTCAAAAAAAAAAATTTTTTTCCTCGCTCTTGTGGCGCGGCGTTAAGTTCAATATTTAATATTGTTTTTTATTTATTAGTTTGTCATCACATGCAAGGTTATTATCTTACCTATCTATATGATAGAGAATCACACTTTACAAGTACCTATGTTAAATACACAATATAAAGTATATTCTTACATATTCAACTTTATACCAAAACTCTACCAACAAAAATTTTCAAGAAATTACTATATTTTGTATTTATAGGTTGCCATTTTCAATAACTTTTCAATAGGTATCGTTTACGTTGAATATAGACGTCGGTGCATCTGAGCGCAACTCATAAATGCTGAAAGTTATTTTATAGTAAAAATACTATAATAGAAGAGAAACTGTTAAAAAATTGTTTGTTGGTATATCTGTACAATAAAATTTTAGTATTATTGTGTACCCACAATAAAATTTTCTTGCGTTCTTAATGGAAAAGAAGATATAGTAAGTTTTCTTAATAACAAAAAACAACTTCTTCTTTTCTAACTTTTTTATAACAAACATTTTAGTGTCATATCTGTAAGCAATGTTAAGAAATAAAAAAAAATATATATTTTTTTATTTTTTGCATTTGCATTTCTGTATTTCATGTAGCATAGGTAGGTAGAAGGAACCTAGTGTTATGGCACTTCACGCCCCATTTTTCGCCAAATTCTGGGGGCATGCGTGTTGAGCGGCGGGACTCAATGCTGAGCTTCGACCCAGAGCAAGTAATTTTTTTTAAATATCTTTTTTAAAAAAAATCACGTTGTATTCCGCACACAGCAGGGTAAGCAGAGGGAACCTAGAATAATGAAAATCAACGCCGCGCTTTGCCTCGCAACAGTAAATAATAATTCTTATAAGAATATTCATATAACTAGTATAGTAACAGACAGAACAGTCAATATTCCCTATAGCAAAATAATAAACATGAAAGTTGAGTGGAACGAACGGCCGATTCAATGATGGAAAGTAAATTGCTTTGATGTTATTATGCATCTAGATTGTGACTTGTGCCTCGGTTTTGCGCGATATAAGTGATTGAATTTTACTATAAATATACTTCAAATATGTAGAATTACAGATATTGATATCATATTTATTTTATATGTATGTAGACATTTATTTATATTATTTATTATTTTTTTAATTTTTTTCTCTGATCTGATGTCAGCATAGAAAATTTAAAAAACTACTTAAACGGCGGAGAAACAACCAAGTGACAAATTTAACACTTGCTTCTCCCTTCGCATTTTTCTCATGATAAAACGTAGCAAAAATCCGAAAATTTTCGCGACAAAATCCTAATTATTATTGTTACTGTGACTGGGTTTCAAAAAGACGGTAGAAGACCTAGAGACTTTCCGATGGTCTGACGTCAAAGAAATTTCTAGACTCCCTGTTATTAACATTTTAAGGTAAACTGAGGACTGGGAGGCATGGAAGCATTTCGTTAGCTCCTCAACCAGGACCTGCCAGAACATACACCATCCGATAAATTCTGAATGCTGTTCATCTGGAGAAAGTCAAATATAAATTTAGATACAGAATAAACTCACAATTAACATCATATTAAAAGGCATTCCCATTTTCAAACACTGTAATAAGATGCAGGCGTACGTAAGCAGCACAGGCCCACAGTCATGTGTACAAGTTTTGCAATATTTCCACACGATACGGCGGAAATAAGCAAACACGCGAGGAAACTAAATATACTGAGGTTGCAACCCGATAATAATTTACGTACGAAAAGTTAAAATTATATATATTTATAATATTTAAGAAATCTCTGTTTTTCATATATCTATATAGGCATAGTATTTGTCATTACGAAGCATATCTAAGCATCTCGTATTATAAAATAATTAGTTGTTAGTAATAGGGGTAGTCCGTATCCACCCTAGAATAATCTGGTGCCTACCCCAGAAATTTTACTAACAAGAAACTAGTCCTGAAAAATAAATAAAAAACTCAAAGCTAAAGTGCAGGTCCTCCTCAGAAAACATCCCTAAATATGCCCATGAATACATTATTTTTGTTCAGCTTCACGCTGTATCCCGCTTGTAATGCAGGTTTCCTCGAACCCACAACCTGTCGCTTTACAATCACTTTGTAAAGTAAAGTTTGTGCCCCTGCGCCACGACTGGCCTCAAAACGAATAATACGAGATAATATTAGCTCAGATCAATATCAACCCCATTATGTGATAGAGAATCACACTTTTACGAGCACGTGTTACGGTTTTAACGCTAAATAAACCATCGGCTGTTATCAAACTTCAAACATTACGCGATAGACGATAAGCTTGCAATGCTTTTAAATGTTTCAACATTTTGAAAAAGTGCTGCAGATAATGCATATTGTTACAAATCTTAAAGATAAAGAGTAAAGCTGGGATAAGGTTTTGTTTATAGCTTCTGGTTGTAACAGGGTAGATAGAGCGAAGCTGGGAAACTAGTGTTAAAACACTCTGTTTTCATTAAGACACTCTCCTGTCTTTTTGCTGAATTCTCGAGGCATTGCATGTTGTGAAACTCAACGCCGATCCAGGATAATTGATGTACAATCCTGATCCGATTCAATACTTAGCCACAGATTGCGTTTAAACTTCACAGATCGGACAATTATAAAGATCTTTATTTATTTTTTGACACATAATTTGAAATACATAATACAATAAAAAAAATCAGCTTCACACTGTATCCCGCACACAGCAGGGTAGGTAGAGGGAACCTAGTGTTAAAGATACGCCGTTCCCCACTTTCTGCCGTATTCTGGAGACATTACGTGTTGAATGGCAGAACTCAACGCCGTGCTTTGCCTCAATACCAGAGCGAGGAAATGGAAATATAAATTTAAATAAATATTTCATCTCTTCGAGTGGGGATCGAACCAACAGTTAACAACTAGTTCAGTCACACCTTGATCTCCTGCGCCGCGACTGGCCTCATAATAATACAATGCACTCACTACACAAATAAAGAAGAAGAAGTTGTATACACAGATATAATAATGAACATAATAAGTTACAAATGAATAGTACTAAAATAATTAAAATATACGAGTATATATTTGTAAGTAAATTCAGCTGTATATATAATATCACACTGTATACCGCACACAGAAAGGTAAGCAGAGAGAACCTAATGTTAAGACACTCCCTTCTTTTTTCCCTCGAATTCTGGAGGTATTACGAGCTGAATGGCGGAACTCAACGCCGCGATCTGCCTCGACTTAACCGTCATAATTAATTTTAATTCTCTGAAATTTGACTCCAATATTGATGCTTAACACACATTACTTTATAAATTGCAGTATAACCGGACCTACAATGCAATTTTCCACGTAAACACTTCATTAAGTAGCTGCGAAATTTTATTAATGTCGGGCTCAGAACGGCTCACGGGATAGCGTATTTTCTCATCTTCATCAAACAGAGTATCTACCTGCATTGGTTGCTGTTATTTATAAACGTCAGATATTTTTATCGTATATTTTAAGTATCTGGAGTCAGTCCAGAAGGTTGTGGGTTCGATTCACACTCGGGGTAATAGTTATTTATTTACATTTTCATTTCTTCTTTCAGGAAAACAGCTAGAGCGCGGCGTTGACTTTTCCTCCCTTAACACGCAATGCCTATAAAAATTCAGCGGAGAGTGAGGAACGGAGTGTCTTGACATTGGGTTTCCTCTGCGTATCATGCTATATGCGGGACACATCGTGAAACCAAAATATTTATTAATGCTTTATCTTAGTATTTTTATAAGAGAAAATGTATATAAATATTAAAATTGATGTGTATACTCAAAATGGACCTAGAATTATACATTATACATCTTCGTTCAATATCGTTTGTACGTTATACTTAAATACAGATAAAAAATAAACCCTTAAGAATGTAAAATAAAAAAAGGTCCGTTCATACCATGCGATACGACAAAATCGGCGTGACAGTCTGTCAATTTGAGGCGTCTCATCCACGGTAATGGACTACCCTAGATAAAGGTATCAGTTGTGTCAAATGGAACGTTACGTTTGTGGTAATCACGTTTAAACGCTGGAGAACCACCTTGTTTAGGTGGTATTGTAGTCCTACCCTGCTTAATGGCCAAAATTATTTCTGATAAGGATATCTTTGGTAGAGTTTTGAATTAGAGCAATTTTGTTTTGTGTTTTGTTTACTTGTACTTATGTCTAGATATTCCTTTGTGAGAGTTTGTTTAGCTTGTATAAGCTATAGATATTTTTTTTATTTTATATTATATCAATCTTTTTAATTTAATGTACATAATATGCTTTTTGTTCTATTTTAATTTTAACTATGACAAGCTGAATAAAAGTTATAATTATATAATACTGAAATGTTAAAATAAATATTATTCCACAGCAGCTAGAGAAACGAGAACTCATTGACACAAATTCAGAAGTAAAAAACTTCAGAAGTTACTATTGAAAAGCTGGAGAGAGAAACTAAGAGTGCTTGCCGGATCCCGGCCATAATTACGTCTATCGGACCGTTAAATGAGCGTTGCAATCTGTGATTTCTTTTTAATTCCAAGGCCGAGTCGCACCTCCGCGTCCCTTTTTAGAAATTAATTAGTATATAGTATTAGTATCTTAAATATTTAGCTACAATTAAAATAAATGTGGGCACAAGCGTGTGACTATAACGCAACGGTTGTGGGTTCGATTCGCACTCGGGGGTGAGGGTTTTATTAATATTTTTACTTCTTCGCTCTGTAATGAAGTCGAAAAGCGCGGCGTTGAGTACACGTAATGCCTCGAAAATTTGAAAAGTGGGGAACGGAGTGTCTTAACACTAGGTTCCCTCTGTCTACCCTGTTATATACGGGATACACGCATGAGACAGACATGAGAGCCAATGGTCTAACCACCGAGGACGCAAGACCGTGCAAAGTGGATTAGATTGAGTAGGAAAGCAGACCCTGGCAATAGCCGGGATTAATGCCAGGATGAAGAAGACAGGGCGAAGGTGGAAAAAAAAACAAATATATAATTTAAAATGTAAATTTTATAGACCGCAACGCAGCGATCTCAATCAAGAACAGCAAATAACAAGTTCATTCATTGTTCGCAAAGCCAGTAATTCTATGCTATAGGAAAATTAGCTATTGTTTTCTTTATTGATTTAAAACTATTGTCTATTCTCTTAGAAGTAGTTCGTAAAACTTAACCTGTCATAATGAATTATAGGGAATTCGAGATTATAATTTCTAAGGCTTTAGGGGTTCAAAGTAAACTACAGTATTGAATTGTATACAATAACCAATAAGCGTAAACGGTATTAGTGAGGAACAATGAAAGGTGAATCAATCATTTATTAGTAGAGGCCAGTCGTGGCGCAGATTCAAAACGGTGTGACTGTTAACTCAACAGGTTGTGAGTTCGATTCCCACTCAAAAATGAAATATTTAATATTTTTAAGTCTGGTGTAGAGTCAAACCGTGGCGTTGAGTTCCACCACTCAAAGCGCAATTCCTCTAGAATACTGACCTGTAAAAAAATTGCATAATCAGCCCTAATACAATCAAGAATGTCTTGTATAAAACTATAAGAGAAACAGTGAAAAGTTTCTGTTGTGAGGAAACTTTTTTAATTTGTTCTTGTGGTTATTTAAATATTTACTATATAGAATTTTTTAGTTAAAAAATAAATAAGTTATATTTAATTACATTTTTAATAAAAAAAACATTCTGTAAATGTCTTGTATATTTAGGTTCTTCTTATCTGCTATATTTTTCTTTCTTTTGTCAAAACAATGTACTACTAACAAGTTTTAACTTTCTAGTCAATATATATATATATATATATATATATATATATATATATATATATATATATATAAAGAATTAATAAGTTTCAAATGAACCCGTACAAACTATTTTAGATGCAAATTCAGCATCAGAGCCGACTGCATCGGATGGAGCACTGTAAACAGTGACCTTATTTCATAGTTTCACTTAAATATTTGATTGCCAGTCGTGGTGCAGTGGCAGAAACTGTGACTAAGCACCATATGTTGGGTTCCATACCCACACAAGGAAAGGAAGGTTCCCACTGCCTTCCCTGCTGTAATACAACATGACGCAAAAAACAAAAGCCTCCGTTACGTTTTGAATTGACAAACGGTATCATTAAAACACACGTCGCGTAATGAACCACTCCCAGATACAACCAGATAGTGATAAAGTGAATCTGCCTTTTTGAATAAAGGTTCATAATTGTGAACGGCTGTACCTACTCCTGTACAAAGAGAACGCTGAGCTCCGGGATTTCATTATTGTGTTGAAAAAAAATTTTCACCAGTACTAATTTTCCAGTGCTTCCCACTTGAATACTATGAGCTTACGTATGTGAACTGGTACAGTGAACTTGCAAATACGATTGCGGTTGCGTTTAATAAGTTACATTTTTCGGTTTCTCGCTGTAGCAGAGTAGGCAAAGGAAGCTTAGTGCTAAGACACTCCGCTCTCTACTTTCCGGCGAATTCTGTGAGCATTGCGTGTTGGGTGGCGAAACTGAATGCCGCGCTTTCGCGATACCGGCGCGAATAAAATGTAAATATAATATGTTTTATTTTCTCAAATGGAAATCGAACCCAACAACCTGTCGCGTTACAATCACACTTGCGCCACGACTGGCCTCTTATTAAGCAAATAATGCGACTACAAACTTCTTTTAAATTCAGAAACTCTTAACAGATATGAATTTAAGAAGGAAACTCAAGCTTCAAGCTAAACTAGAGTAACTAACACAATAACAGATTTAAAGTAGCTCCAGTAGTAATTGAAGAGTTGGATTTCGTACGAGAATTAGTTTTCACTTCGTTCACTATCGAGGAGCAATGTGAATTAGAGCACAAGAGATAAACCAACACGATATAATAGGATTGCGATGTCGGCATTAAATGTAAACTTTCAAGTCGATCGAGACGTACAACACGAATAAATAACACTAGAACAGCTAAGTAA
>DWGR01004674.1:0-10959 GCA_018247715.1 Heliconius burneyi
ATCACCATGCTGTATCTTATGAACCGTGAAAGTAAGACGATTCAATATTTTATAGATAATATATTTTCACATGCTAGCTACATCGTAGAAGTCAACATGACCTATTTTTTATAACATATTATATAAATTTGACCCCAAATGTGATCGAACCCGCATTCGTCGTATATAAGTTAAAGAGCTCCTAAATGAATCACGGTGGCGTCTAGTATACTAAAAGTATGGTATAAACACAACTTGTCGTAGCTACTTCCGGTATCAAAATGTATTTATAACTTCCTGTTTTCTGTCCATTTCTACGTTATTACTGACTCGGTTATTTTATTTCGTAGCTTGTAACATTTTCTGTACAATTTATATTCTATTATTGTAGATAGTAAGCGTTGTACACACTGTTTGCTACAAGTATGAGGATTTAATTCTTAAATTTTTTTCCCATTATTGGCACTATAAGTGATAAGGCACAAATGAAACTACTGGACTTAGAAAATTAAAATTTGTCATGTATACCATACTCGTATAAGTAAGTAGGTTAGGTTAGTAAATAATCATTTAATTAGGTGAGGTTAATAAATTATTTATTAGTATAGAAAAGTACTAATAAAAGATTTTCTGTTATTTTTTTATTTTACATGTACAAAAACAAAATAGCAATTTGCAAAACCAAGAAAAGATTTTTCAAATAAAAAACAGTTTTTCTCATTTAAAATTAAATGTATTATTATTTTAATAAAAGGTATCTTAGATAATTTTCTTAGATAGTCTTACATTATTACTGTCATAAATACCTAATTTTCGAAGAAAAATTGCGGCAGAATTACCTGATGCCTTCAGACTAACCGTGTGATAAAGTAATTTACTTCACTACGGCGACAATGGTCTGAACCTTAGCTACGAGCTCGTACACATAAGTATTTTATAAAATAATAATGATTGCATGTTTTTTGAGTAATTTTGATTGAAAACATTATGGATTATGAGTTTACTTTAGTATTATATTCATAATGTCTGACGACAACAAACAAGCAAAATTAAATAACTTGAGTATACTCGTATATGTGTTTATATATATTTTAGCATTGTGCAGCTTTCACTGTAACTATAATAAAATAATCAAAAACCGTGGTGCAATTACACAAGTAGTGTAAATGCGAAACGTAGTGGGTTCGATTTCCTCTCAGGAAAATGAAATATTTTATATTTTTTCCATCGCTTTGGCAACGAATTCTTCAGGTCAGGTCCAGAATTCTTTACACTAAATTCCGAGATTCCCTCTGCCTACTGTGTATGTATGTAGGAACATGTGGACCTAGTGATAAGACACTCCGTTCTCATTAAGATAATTTCGTTACCAACTTACCGATGGATTAATAATGGAGGCATTGCGCCACTACTGGCCTCACATAAAATATCCATATTTTATATCTCCCATACTTTTTTACAGCGGATTTTTAACAGTATTCCGTATGTATGTAGGAGAGCAGGGAATCTAGTGATAGGCGCTCCTTACCACACTTTCCGCCTCGTAGTCGAAATATTGCTTGTTTAGCGCTTTGTATTTTTAAACAAGAAATGAAATTTGTTTCACGAGTAGGAATCGAATCTATAATCATGATCATAAGTGTGTTTGGAGTCAGACGTTGTATCGTTGCGCCACGGAGGCTTTAACCAGCTTTCAAGTAATAATACTTTTGTTTTTAATATAAGCATCGAATGTTATTTTACTATTACGATACGTACATACACTTAAAGTTTTATACCCTTTTTATATTTATTGGTATTTTACAGTCTTATAAATTCTTATGTATGTATCTCTACATGCATAAGAATTATGTTATACTCAAAATTTTGTCAGCTTTCGCCTTCTAGACAGGTCTTCTGATTTTTTATACTGTCTTCTATGTACTAAAGAATACTTAGTAAGAGAGAGAGAGAGAGAGAAAATACGCTTTAAAAAATTTAATATACAACTATAAATAAATATTTAAAAAATATTAAAACAAGCTTAAATGACTAAACTTACACAGTTTAGTAATAACCACTGAACAGGTCTTTATTCAAATCCTGCCTTCATCATCAGATTAGCTCGATTATATTATATTATTGTTACCTGAAATACGTATAACTTACTAAGTTTCATGACGACGGGGTCATTTTAAATGTATAATTATTGTTTTATTACATAGTTACTAGAATTCTTAACATAATATGTGTTCAAAATTTAAAAATAATATTTTATCCCAACCGCTGTACCATTATAAGCTCTCCGTATCCATTACATTGAAACTGTTGAACATGAGAGAATAAAGTTAGATAAACCGATCTCGAGCGAGAGATCACGATTAATCCGCATTAAGACTCATATTGACGTCACTTCGAACATCTTTATCTTGCTCGTAAGCAGACATAGTCCGAGGGGCAGTTGTATGAGACTAGCGGAGACGGAATATATTTAAATACTTACATTTACTTAAATTTAAGTATTTATCATATGTAAATATTCATTCTTATATTTACTTAAGTTTAATCTTTAATCATAAATATTATAATTATAATAAATACTTACATATAATAAATATTTAACTTTCAGTAAGTTTACGTAATAAACTACTACCAATTTATTTATTTTTTCCTGACAATAGTCGCGCACAATCAATTCACAGATTGAAAATGTAGTTAGCGTTACAACGCATGTACACATGCATCAACACCTTTTGTAATATTATATTTTATATGAAATATGGAATATTGATACAGCAATTCGAGTGTATTTAATAGCGGATGAGAATTGTAAATTTAAATTTGACTCGGTGGAATAGTTCTATTTAATATAAAATTTCATTATAGTACAACGAATGGGTTTTTAGTTTCACGCTTTATTCCGCATATACCAAGACAGGCAGAGGTCAACTGGGAACCTAGTATTAAAACACTCCGTTTCCCAATAATGCTATCTTAGGAAAAAGAATACATCATGAATATTATTAGTACGATACAATGAACGATGAAATGTCGTTGATTACCTCCATTGGTTATATATTTTTTGTAGTTTTACCTGTATCTCGTAAATAGCAGAGTAGGCATTGAACCTGAGGACTTGGAATTAAGATACTTTCATTCCTCATTTTCCTCCGAATTCTAGAAGCATTGCATGTCGAGTGGCGGAATTCAAAGCCGCCATTTTATTTCGTTACCACAGCGAGGATTTAAAAATATTAAATTTTTCAGTCCCTCGAGTAGGAATCGAATATATAACCTGTCGCACTTACAATCGTACGCTTGCGCTCCTGCACTATGACCAGACCTCTGCGTGGACTATAAAACTTAAAATCCTGTTTTTTCACATTTCATTAGGAATTTCAGATGTGTCTTAACACCTCTAGTGGCACTAGGTTTCATCTGCCTACCCTGCTATGTGTGATATCCGACATATGTTAAACCTTTAAAAAATAATATAAAATATTTGAAATAGATATAGTAAAGAGTAGTTCCGTTATTTTAGCGCGAACATTTTAAAAGTAATTCAATTCAATACACTTCACAAAGAATGTTATATTTTTGAGTATTTCCATAACAATATACCCTTTTTTCCTCATCTAAAAGAAAATGTAAATTGAATGGAGCTGACTGGACCACTATCTATAGCGGCGATAAAAATAGGACCAGGTATTTTTTATGGTTTATATCTCGAGAATTTTGAAACATTTTTTCTAAATATAATTATTATATACACGTTTTCTGTCGCTTCACGCTTTATCCTATGTTATATAGCAGAGGAAACCTAGACACTCTGTTCCTCATCTTCGTCAAATTTTTACACTACACTATATCGTATTGCCAGAGCGAGGAAATGAAAATAATTCTTTCCCTCGAATAAAAATCGAACCCACAACCGCTTATACGATCAGAAATAATACCGCTGCGCTGCGACGGCCTTGATAAAATAATTTATGCTCACGTATAAGATCCGTAAGTGAGACAAGAACGCTAACACTCTCCGTACACTGGAATAGTGTTGCATTAGTGCATCTAACTGCGTCTAATGCTAATGTAGCACTCAACTAAATCTTAAATGCCCTAAATTTATGTACATATCATTACATTTTACTTTTGATTTTTAATTTAATTACATTTTTTGTATTTCTTGCTTAGGGTTCAGTATCTTAAAATCATCTAATGAAGCCGTGTCTGTCGGTTTGTCTAATTGTCTATCTATTAAGAACGTTCTACTCAACATCAGGCAGAGAGAAAATGAGAATAAATCAAACTGACATTAATATTCAATACAGAATTTTACTAGCTCCTTGAAGAACAGAAAAGTTCCTTATTATACTCTTTCTTGCACTTAAAAACAATTGATACATAGTCCAGAATATTGTTAGCAAAGGTCAACTTATCCCTAATAGAGATTTCTTCCAGTCAACCTATGGATGTGAGAGAAAGTAAAAAATTTGCAGGCCAGTAAGTGCAAGAACTAATATTTATGTATATAAATCTTATAAATCGTAAATATAGATATAATAGGTATATATAAACTACACAAATATAAATAAAATATAAGTACCTATGAATACATATATATAATAATACAATACATAAAAAGTCAACTATGTAGTAACATACGAAAATTAACAATTGATTATCGTAGCTTGTGGTATTATTTATTAAGGGTAATCAGTTCTATAAAGTGTGCTTTTAGACGCTTCTTAAATATCATCGAAAAATACTAGTGCGTATCAGTTGGTTTTGTAGCGTTATGCTTAAATTAGATTTTTCATCAAAGGCTATATGATACTATGGTACTCTCGTTGATCTACAATTTTAAAATAAAAAAAATCAAATAAGTAGAGGACAATAAACAAATTGAAATTTATAGGTATGCCGTTTACCTGCAATAATAAAATTGATACAGAACCCTCGGTAAGGAGCCCCACTCACACTAGGCTAGTGCGTGTCGAATTCACGCAACATGGTGAGAGAGAATTTAATGTTAAGATACTTCTTAAGATGTTCCTATTAAGTTATTATATCCATTTGCCGAATTCTGGAGGGATTGCGTGTTGAGTGGCGGAACTCAACGCCGAGATTTATCCTTCAATATTATCTTTAGCCCAAATGGGAACCCAAAACTCTTCAAACGTGCATACGAAATAAAAATAAACTAATAATAATAAACAAAAACACTAAATTCAAAAGATTCTTTATTAAAAGTATACTTTTAATTGCTAAAAGATCCTTTTTAAAGCTGTCAGTCCAACAGGAACTACCGGGCGGAAGATAGTTCTGAGAGGACTCGACGTGAAACTCAATACTCTTTTATAGTAAACTGTTCACAAGCGAAGCCTCTGACAGTCTATAAATAACAAAATCAATTTTTTATACACTGTTACGCTGCTGTATCACACTCACTTGTGGATATCAATGCCTGTTAGAGAATGGTTATATAAAAAAAGTGGTTATTTCATTGGCCTGGTAGCGTTACGTGCAGCGTTTAACTCCAATATTAAAAAGAACTCGTATTTGGGATAATCATTCCCTTAAGTGGGTATCGAACCCACAACCATCTTGCTTATAATAATAGAATATAATATATAATAAGGGAATTTTAATTTAACATTTCAATACACAACAGTATAAAACAGTATTTTGAAACTCCTATCAATTACAGCGTATATTTATTTCTATGTAACGTCAAAGAGCGCGCGGGAATTCGTGTTTAATACAAAGCTTTGTTGCATTGGCAATGTTTAATGTATTTTGTATTCAAAATAACAAACTGGAGGCAATTGAGGAAAAATATTTTTCTTTAAACGAAAAAGTTATAGATGAATTTGGTTGTGCTTTTTAATTTCACATTGTAACCCGCATAGAGCGGGATAGATGAAGGGGGCTTAGTGCTAAGATATCTGGTTTCCCAATTTCTTTCTTATTTTCGAAACATTATGTGTTGACTAGCGAAACTCAACGCTGACTTTTGTTTTGTTATCAGAACGAGAAAATAGAAATACTTTTTTCCTTAGAGTGGGAATCGAATTCATGACGTGTGCGTTTACAATAAGATCCTGTGCCATTGACCATAACAAAGGCCTCACGTTTATTGTTATAAAAGATGAATTTTAATATTAACAGTTTTTTAAGTTTGACGTGTAATGTAATGAAATCTAAGAAACTGAGTTTGACCCCCCTGTAATTACTCTATAGTATGAAATTTGGCAATTATAATTCTAGGGGATAGGGGATGGCAGAGGGAACCTAGTATAAAAACACTCCGTTCCCCATTTTCTGTCCAATTCCCTTGCCTCCTATCCTCTGACTCATCCCTAGTGAGTCACATCCCATGGACCAACGGTCCAACATAACGACGCACCCATTGTAATGGGTGCCGCCAGAAGCCTCACCGGAAGGGCAACCGCCCTGGTGTAGATTCCCTGCCTCAAGGGGCAGGATGAAAAGAAGCGTTTCTGCCCAATTCTAGAGGCATTGCGTGTTGAGTGGCGAAATTCAACGCCGCCCCTTGCCTCGATACTAGAGCGAAGAAATGGAAATATAAATTTAAATTACCATTTCATTTCCTCGAGTGGGGATCGAACCTACAACCAATCGATTCACAGACACACATTATGTCTCTGCGCCACGAATAGCCTCAATGACCATTAATTACCATTCACGAATAAATTGTAGTGGACAGTATCCATGTAATCGACAGTATAATGATCGCGGTTAAACCGTTTTAAGCGTTTGTTCTATAAAATTATTTTAAAGTACTTTAGATGTACTTTTTTTTTAGCTTCACCCTGTATCTCGTATTATGTATATCATAGGTAGAAGGAACCTCAAGTTAAAACACTCTGTTCTCCATCGTCTGCTCAATTTTCAAAACATTCTGTGTTAAGCTACGCACTCTGTGGTTTTACGAGAGCAAGAAAAATTATTCATTCTTTCACTAGAAATCAAACCTACAACTGCAACGTTTATAATAAACGCTTCGTATTTTATCATTAGGATAGAGAGGGCAGATAAAAAGGTAGATTCTGTCAAGCACAATCCTCAAAGCAATAAATATATCAAATAAATAGATTAATACGACTTTTTGTATTTCATGTATAACAAGTAGATTACAGTTTACTCTGAAGACCTCGCAAATACGACAAAGGATTGACAATACAAGTATTAACCAACATAACTTTTGAGCGAATATATTTATTCTAGTTGTTTATTTGTAACTGTAGGAAAGTAAGGTTACATAGTTACAGCGAGAAGTATAGCTACAGGTAGAGAGAATATAGTGTTAAGATACTCCGTTCCTCATGTTTCATTTCGCGCGCTTTATCTTATTACCAGAACAAGGAAATATAAATAATTAATTACCCCGAGTGAGGATCAAACCCACAATAGTCACGTTTGCAGCCAGGCGCTGTATAATAATAATAAAAGTGACCAACCTCAATAAAGAAATATTTTCAAAATTAATTATAAACTAACAATTTTAATATCAGCAAATAATAACAGTAAGAGACGGCACGGTAGGCGCGTTCTATACGTGAGGCCGTTGTGTTTTAGTACACATTGGAATTTGAGGGGATGTATTTTAAACAGGTGTAGGCCATCGTGGCGACGGTTGCGAGTTCGATTCCGCCTTCGGTTAGTGAAACATATTATATTTCATTTCTCCGATGCAAAAGCGAAGATTTTTGTTTGATTTCTATTAGAAGAGATGAATCGTTTACATACTCTTGTAAAAAACATAGCGTTGAGTTCCGCCAAAGCTCTCCAAACACAATTCGAGTCCGAGGCGTGTTGAGCGGAATACAATTAAACTCACTCACGGCCGCGCTTCGGCTCGTTGCTAGAGCGAGGAGACGCACATATTATAACGGCCGCGTTTACAGTCACATGCTTGAGCCACTGTGCCGCGATGGCTTCAAACATTTTAATTTCAATATCATTATTTTCTGTTAATAATCTACAATATTGTTCAACTCTATTATACTTTTTTTTATTTTTCTTAATACTTAAGTTCTCTTGAAACTTTGTAAAACTGATAGAGTTACAACTTTCAGTGAAAGAGTCTGGAAACTTGAACGCTTTGTAAAAAATTAACTCCAAATAGAAAATTTTTAGTGTACATTTAAGTTTTATATGTTGTTAAAAAAGATTTTTAGAATGATATTTAATATTTTAAAATGTTTTTCATTTCAGGCAAGTGGTGGCAAAAGAGCACAAGCGTGTCACTGGAAACGTGACAGTTGAGGGTTCGTTTCCCATTTGAGGAAATTAAATCTTTCGTATTTTAATTTTCTTCGCTCTGCTGTCAGGCAAAAAGCGGTGTTGAGTTCCGCCAATTAACACGCAATTCTTCTAGAATTCGGTGAAAAGTGTAGAACAGAAACGTCTGAATGGGTACCGGATGTTCACTATAAATACTAGGTTTCTAGTTTACCTCTGCCTCCCCCTGCTATGTGTGGGATACAGCGTCGTCGGCGTGGCTGAATGGAAATAACTACTCGTTGTGTATAATACTTGTCACAAGTCCTCAGGCTTACTGACCGCAGGTGTTAACTGGCCCCTGACGTGACTTCCTAGATATATATTACAAGAGTATTGTTACATTGAATCAGTAGTGCTTGAACTAACGTCTGATTAAAAATGCGATGGTTGTGGGTTCGGTCTCCATTCTGAGATAAATTAATTTGTTTACTCTCTCTCTCTGGCAAGACAAGCGGCGGTGTTGAATTCCGTTGTTTTATTTTTTTCACAATAAACGAAACACAGTTTCGGGGTTCTTTCAATTGAGAAAAATCTCATATTTTCTATTAAAGAATAAGATTATTGCAAAAAAAATGAACTAAAAAGAAAAATATAAATTGAATACATCTTTGTATCTCTAGAGTGTTATACATAACTTATTAGGTGGAGCCTATTAAATTTTCTTAAATATTAAAAAGATATCTAGGCCCTATCTCGAGATTAAAAGATGTTTTAGGCGTAAGAAAGAAAATACAAAAAATTATAATAAAAGTATTAACTCTAATATTATTCTTCTTTTAATAACAGATTGAGGAAGGAATTATTGTGTGTTTTTTACTATATTTAAGGTCCCATATGGTTTTCGTATAGGAAAAACGGAATTCTTATATAATCATTTTGTTGTCTGTGTGTTCGTATGTTACTTAGAGATTGCATGGAGATATCAACCTGAAATTAGTATTAAGAATTCAAGTCTGCGGTCATTTGGAGCACAGAAGAAATCATGCTTCTAAGGTAATGCAATCAAAAGATACGATCATTTGCATCACTTTTGCTTGCAAGCTTAAGCTTGTCAACTTTTAGAATTTGTACTTCCTGTTGTTTTAGTAATACAATTTGTAATCTCCTGGGAACCTCATGTTACACACATCCGGCTTACGGCCACTTACGGCTGAAGAGGACGTCTAGAGGCATTGCGTATTAAGTGGCAGTACTTACCTTATTACCAAAACGAGGTAATCAAAATATGAAATATTTATTACCCTCCAGCTGGCATTGAACCTACAACCTGACATGCCTAAAGTCACACGGAAAATGCACTTTCGTCCTCAATGGAGGCAAGGTAAGGTTATTTATATACGCTATAAGTAATGCATCAGCCACATTGCAATAAAGTTGCGTCAAGTAAATTTCCGAACTGACCGGCGCAGGTGTCGCTGGAGCTAATTTTAGTTCAGAAAGCATGTTTTGTATGAATATGCCGCACTCGTTAATTACACCTGTATAAATATGTAATTTGTATTATTATTTATTAACTCACAATTTTACATTACATTTGAGAAGCCGTTGTGGCACAGCACTGATTGTAAATACGACGGTTGTGGGTTCGATTTCCACTAAGAACAATGAAGTATTGTTATTTCATTTCTCCTGGATCAAGACAAAGTGAGGAATTGAGTTCTACTGAGCAGAGTGTCTTGACACTATGTTTCTTCATCCTGCTATAAGCGGAATACAGGGTGAGGCTTAAAACATATTAATAGGTCCCTTACCACTATTGAATTGATTTAGCTCTTAGAGACGTATATAAATTGAAAACAGTAGTACAATTCAACTTTGGAAATTAGTGGAAAATGTCGTGGACAGCTTTTTAACCTGTTACTATAAATGTTAAGTCGACCTTATAAGCTTACCTTAGTTATAAGTAAATAATAATTATGTATTATATAGAGCAAATAAATATAAAGGCTGGCAAGAGAAATCTACTGTAAAAAATCGTGAAAAATGATCATCGATCATCATATGAATTCGAGAATTGGCTGTTGTATATAGGAACTTAACGCAGCACTATGATAATATGGAGCCACATGCTCCACCCAAGGCCGTGTGCATCTTAATGCACGCCGATAGACACCAACGGCCAAAGAGCTCACGCTCTGTCGCCGTATCCCCTCTCCCCTCTAGGGGGTGAGAGAGAAGACAACAACTATGATAATATATATAATCTTTAATATATGCATATTTGTGAAGTTGAAATGAAATGACAGTCAAATGCTATCCCATTACGTCAAAAGTTTAAAATTTTTCCAGATATCCACTTCTTTGTATCTACTCGCACATGCTGTATTCCTCACATAGCAGGGTAGACAGAACGAACCCAGTGCTTACGTTCTCTACTTTCCGGTTAATTTTGAAGACATCGTGTATTAACTGGTGGAACGTCACCAGAGCGAGATAGGAAATTATAAATATATTCAATCCCCCGAGCGGGAATCGAACACATAGCTGTCGCGTTTACAGTCAAATCCTTGTGCTCCTGCGCCACTACGGCCTTGCAATAAAAATAAATCAATATTTAGAATAATCTCAAAATATACCACAATTTTAGTTAGAAATATATAATTTGAGTCCTCTTAGCATCTTAGTGGTGGGTTCATAAGTAATTTACAGAGTACTGTCTTGAGCACTTTTCTCGTGAATTAATTATTAATTCAA
>DWGR01004675.1:0-10958 GCA_018247715.1 Heliconius burneyi
GTTACCAACATTTGTCCATACATTTCTATATGGGACGTATCGAAAAATCTAAATACGCTGTCTAGTCCAGTGTTGTTTATTTCTGTGTGTATGTATATTTGGCAAATGAATGATATTTACAATGTGATTTTGTAATAAAAATAATTTTCGTATTATACATGAAACGAAATAGTCCAGAGACATTTTAATATCTTTTGAAAAATTTTTTAAGTTGTAGGTTCAATTTAAACGGAAATTTTATTTGAATTATTGTAACTTCGTCGGTTTGGTGGGAAAACATAGTATTAGCCATCACCATCTCTCTCCACCCCCCATCACCTCTCTATTAATAAAAATTAACAAAAATTAACAAGTGGAATATAATTAAAAATCAACTAACAAAATTAATAATTGTTTTGATTTTCACGATTATTACACAGTTTAAATGAAACTATTGCTACAAAATTATAAGTATTTATTTCCTTTTTAAAATCCTTGTTTTTGTGTAATTTTTTCCGTGTAATTTTCCAAATCAATTTTATAAGTTCTTACTTATTAGGTATAACTGTTATTGTACTTTTTTTTTTTTTTTATGGTATAAGGACAAGGCAAACGAGCGTTCGGGTCACCTGATGGTAAGTGATTACCGCCGCCCACGACCCCGTGCAACCCCAGAGGAGCTACAGGTGCGTTGCTGGCCTTTATAGATTTTTACTTTTATTCAATAATTGGCGTCGTAATCAAATATGATTTGAAATTTTAACTTAATATTATTATATAACGTTGAAACTTTAAATGCTTCTTCTGTAAAAATGCAATTTTGCATCAGTCAAGTGTTGCCGAAGGTGAGTGTTGTACTAAATACACAATAAAAATAGTCGAAATGAGGACCTCCCCTTTTAGGATGTTAAAAACGCCACTAGATACACTCAATTCACTAAAAATACTTTACGTACTAAATAAAATATAACAAATAACAAAAATAAAAAGGTAAATCACTAATTTGCATTTCCAATAATTTCACAAGTCGCCTGCGGAGCGGACCAAATTGCCGAGACCGTGAAGTAACGAGCTTCACAGCGTGACTCGCCACAATCACTTCTAAAAACTTCTTCCGCTCCCACGAAGCTTTTGTTTTACAGAAAAAAGGCAATAAGAGAACTTAATTAGTGATCGGAGATGAATGTTTGTGTCTTTGCTTGAAATGTTGGTGTTTTGGTTTCGTTTATTTATATTTTTATCTAGATTTCTCTATGATTAATCAATCGCGGTAATGTCATAACATATGTACTGGTTCGAATTGAAAAAATATTCTTGTAATAAGTAGCCCCTTATTAAAGTGATAATAATTTCATATAACCCACTACAGATAGATCAGACTTCACTCCTACTCGTAGGATGTGTCATGTGTCATACTCGTATAACACTAGTTATTTACATTTGACAGTAGTGGCCAGGCCTCTATTGTCATATTCATATTTAGTAAAGTCTAGTTTAAATCGACAACTCAGCGGCGACTACATTGAATTGAATAAAATTCCCACTAAAATGATTTGGTGCCGTTAAAACAAGCGCCCGTCCGCAGAAAATATTAAAGAAACGAAATTGAAAATCTAGATTCAAGAAAGTGGCTGAAATGAAGCGATAACTTAGAAATATACTGGATAGCCCCAAGATATTCAAAAGTTTTGGGTTAAACTGCAGTACAGCGAACTTGAAGTCCCAAAGCTTGGATGAGAGTTGGCCTCCAGCCAGAAGCAAAACTGGGAATAAAATTGAAAATTTAAAACGCGCCCGACTTAATGATTCTGTCGCGAAATCTTATTAGTGTTATAACTTTACAAAAAGAAATAAAAGTTAATTGCTTGGCACAAGACTACAGAACTCCGTTTTAAGTGCTGACCGAAATGAGTCGATGTAAATTGGCCTCTCACGGGGTTGAAGTGCTCGACTTCTTTTGTTCGCGAACTTTTCTGATCTTGAAATATACTAGCTCCCGACCCCCCCCCCCCCCCCCCCCCCCGCACTCACTAACTGCGGTTACGAGTGATGTGCTTTAGAATATACAAATGCGTTTTCAAGGAAATTATATGCCATACACGCTTAGTTAAACGTGGAGAATTCGATTAGTAATAATTAAAAGTTTGGAACTTCGTTCATACTAAATATGAATCTTATAATTATATTCTATATATAATGTACATTAAACCGTATCGGTACCGAGTGGCAGTTATATGAAACTCAGTAGTTTAAACTTAGTTAGTTAGTTAGTATATTTGGAAATTAAAAGTTTGGTAGGCTGTGTGTTCGATTCTCACTCGGGGAATGAATTATTTAATATTTACATTTCCTCGTTCTGTTAATGAGAGATTATCAAGCTTCCAGTGCCTACACTACTATGTGCGGGTTACATCGTGAAGCTAAAAAAGGGTATATAATTATACTAGACAATTAAATAATATACGTATATTCTGTAATTCAACTATTATAGAAGCGTCAGTATTGTCCAAATACATATGGATAACATATCACCCATTTGGTACAACCATGACAATATTGTCGTTGTTTTGGAAAACACATCAGTACTTGACGTATTTGCAATTGAATTAATTATTTAAAGTTTGTAATACAAAATATAGGCCAAGTAGAGGAAGTGTTAAAACGCTCGGTTCGCTACTTTCCGCCTAATTTTTTGAAATATTGAGTCGTGGAACTCAGATTCGCGACTTGTCAACCATATCGTGAAAAAAAACAATCCCCTGATTGGGAACCCATAACCGACACGTTTATGGTAAGACGCTGTGTCGCAGCGCCACGGCAGTATCTATGAAAAGTGGAGAATGCTAACTTTACATATATAGAAAATATAAGCATTCCCTCGAATGAGATTCGAACTCACAATCGTTATATATATACACGCGTCCCAATTACCTTTCTAACCTAATACTAATTATTATATACACAATGGAACAACGTACTAAGTTGGAGCAATATACCGTCCACTATCCGTGCATTTAGTACATAACATAGTCTAAATTTCCCAGGTCACTTATAACGTATAGTCTCTATGACAATAATCGTTAACGGCATTCTCTAAATACACCTGAAACTATGTTTAATCAAAACCAATGGAGTAGGTACTTAGAAATTAGGATGTGCTAGTTCTATTTGGACGGTCTTGCAGTATAATACCTTGTGTAAATATTTCATTCCCTCGAGTGGGGATCGAACCAATGCATAACGTTTTGTAAAGTTTCAACATTATCTATTTAACTTATTTTTGTAAGCGTATGCGTAAGTGGTTTAAGATAATAGCATAGAGTATTATCATATTCATGCTGTTATCTTAGAAAACGTAGCGTATATCGTAAACGTGGTTTATTGTGAAGCGCCCTCCACCTAATACGGGAATGGTTGCTCTGGGTGCAGTGTATCCTGCATATATGCATGCTTGCTGCAAGATAGGCAAAATTACTTGCGGGATAATAGGAAAGCAGAAAAGAAAAGAACCTAGTGATACATAGGAGTACATCCTTCCGATTTTAATGGAACTACCAGCAATTTATCTTTAAATATCTTAGATATATAATTATTTAACTTTCATATTTGCAAAAAAATAATTTTGTCAAGAAAATAAATATTTTCCCAAATAATACATATTTCCTCGTTTCCGGTTCCGGTGTTCGAAGCGTAAACATCGTTGTAGTGCAGTCCTTAACAGTTAGATGCGGCAATAAGTTAAAGACACAAACATACGTGCTGTGGCTTTGTAGAACTATTAAACCTGGTGCAATAGACGTGGAAATAAAACAGATTACAATTAAAAAAGAACCATATGACAAATAGTGACATTGTCACGTGGTAATGGAATTCATCCATTTCATTGATGTTGTTGTTGAAAATACCATTTCGTCGCTATGATCCATTTTATTCATAGTTAAAGGCTATTTAAATATTAAAATATTTCCTCTGATGAAAATAAAATTTATAAACATTGTGTTTCCGCTGGAACGTTGTTATCAGTAATACAAAATTGTTGTCTTGAGGTAACTACGTACCAGACCTAAGAAGTAATAAGAATCTTATACCATTACCATTAATAATATGCAATGACCGTTTATTCTAAAACGGTATTTGATCTATCAGCAAAAGGAAATTATCAGTTTCACGCTGTATTCCACATACAGCAATGAAGGCAGAGGGAACCTAGTGTTAAGACACTCCATTCCCCATTTTCTGTCGAATTCTGGAGGCAAAGTGTGCTGAACTCAGAACTCAACGCCACGCTTTGACTCGTCACCAGAGCAAAGAAATGGAAAAGCAAATTAAAGACTGGTAATCGAATTCAAATCCGTCTAGCTTACCGTCACACTGAGCTCCACTGCGCCATGACGGCAACATATTTATTTTATTTATTTTAAATTGGGAAACAAACAGCGCTTGCAATACTTAAAGCTAATACATACCGATATTACCAATAAAGTTTCCACTTATGCATATAACATGGAGTGAATACAAAAAAAAAGAACTTTATACTTACATAACAAATTAACAAAAAAAAAAAGAACTATAAAGGATAGAACAAGTTGCTTAATTACGAATTAAATTAAATATAATGGTATTATACTTAATACATATCTTTTTTATATAAAATATAATGGAAAAAGTATAATGAAAAGTAAATAATAGTTTTCTTATTATGTTCTTAACTTATTAATGTTCGCCATTCTTACAGAACATTGTTCTTTAAATATTTCAATAAAACTAAGTGGTAAAAAATATGCATTTTAGAAACGTTTTCTATTTAAATATACAGCAGTGTGACGCGATGCTACTAAAAATATAAGATCATCTAAACAAGCTCAATATTATAGCTACATTTATATTTCCATACGATAGAGCACTTTACACAAACTACCGCAGCTATTTAAATACAAACAGCGATATGAAGTAGAAACACGTATCGATTTATTCATGAAGTAGAAACTACCTACAATAATTCAATGAGAATCAGATAACATCTGCAAATGTTATGCTCGTATTACTTACCAGGGTATAATTTGTGCAGAACTAAAGGAACTTGCTTTGCTTATATGATTATATTATGTTACATCAACTTCAGTTGTTATTAGTTATTTCTAGGACCTTTTTATGTAAGCTACATTCGGTGTCATTCTTTAATGCCCTGGTAGTTAATACCCGAACAGCCTCGATTGATTTTGGGTTCGATCCCCTCTCATAAGAATGAAATTTATGTTTCTCCGTTCTGTTACAAACACCAAATGCGGTGTTAACGACATACACAATATCTTGAATTCGGACGGTAAATGAAGCACGCAGTGTATTAACACTTGACTCTCTTCATCTATACTATTCTTCCGGGAAAGCTTGAGACTGCTAAAAAATATTATTGTTTCTTCAATAAATCTAAACCGTAATTTTGAGCCCATTTTTCGCGGAATTTTACGACATTGCATATAAGGAGGCCTAACACAACGCTACGTGTCATCTTAAAATAACATTATTTCGATAATTTTCAAAAAAACACTTTAAAAAAGCGGTTTCAACATAGCATCCAAGCTTTTTACACATACCAACACAAACAAGCTTCGAAATGTTCCAGACAACATCCGAGTACAGTACATTTGGAGTATAAAGTATTTGTAACAAAAACACTACCTCCTGCTATCAGTTGGCAAACTAGTTGTTTTCATTTGATATTTCGTAGGGTACAATTTAAACTTCGGCTTCGAAAGTTTCAGTCAATATTAACATTATTTGTACGTATTTTGTCGTAATTTTAGGATCTGACTGTAAAAGTAGTAGTTGTGGATTCGATTTCAACTCAAGGGAAGGAGAATATTGTCTTTTCCTTACTCTGGTAACAAGACACAGCGCAGCGTTAAGTTTACCCACTTAACACGGAAATTGATCAGAAAGGTGTCTTAGCACTTCGTTTACTCTATCTACCCTGCTAAATGTAGAATCACAGGACGCCCGTCAATATTTGGGCCATCAATAAGCTATACGTAGACTATCTTGAATTTGTAATTTGTATCTTTTTTCATCTTTAGTATTAAGACATTCCGTGATCGGCGGAATTCAACGTAACGCTCTGCTTCAACACTAGAGCAAAGAAATGAAAATATTGAGCATTTCATTTTCTAGCGTTAGGATCGAATCCACAACCTGTCGTGTTCAGTCACACGCTGGTGCATCTGCGCCACGACTGGTTGTAAGTTTGATCCCCCCTCGAAGAGATGAAATATTTATGTAAATTTATATTTCTATTTCTTCGCTCTGGTGTTGAGGCAAAAGCGCGGCATTGAGTTCTGCCAATCAACATGTAATGCCCCCAAAATTCGGCAGAAAGTGGGGAGTTAACTGGATTCTCTCTGCCTACGCTGCTGTGTGCAGGATACAGCGTGAAGTTGATCATTTGCGTGCGAATCGAAGGTGTAACATATATAGGGTGAATTTTAGAATTTCATTGCTGCAAACCAGTTTCAAACTGTGAGGCATATCTGATGGCCGCAAATACGTGCGTCGTTTCGTTCTCGTAGCTACCTCGTGGATCGCCGCAAATACTCGACTGCGTTTGGAGTTTTGATACTTAGATATTTGCTAGTGTAAAGATTATATTTTGTGCAAATTAAAAAGGCTTACTTATTATTTGTATAATTATAAGAGAGTAGACGGATAGAATATAGTGTTTAGACACTCCGTTTTCCACTTATTCGTCGAACGTTGCGTGATGAATGGAGGAACTAGAGACCGCGCAGTTTCTTCCAAAGGGAAATGATAATAATTAATCATTTAAATATTATCGTTTAGGTGAAAATCTAGTAACGCTAGATTTTCACCATAACGATACAATTTCCTTTTTAACAATAAATAGCTAACAATTAAAAATAAATCATAAAGATAAACAAAAAAATATCAGAAATATTCTTATTGGCTTGATGTTTTCATTTGCCATTTCACTTATCATGATAATAGTTTCCAATCAGGAAATCACTTTCAATAACATTCGATTCCATTGATTTAATTTGTCATTAAATTAATGGAATCAACCATTTCGACGCAGTGGGACGCAGTGGGTGCATTGCACATAAGACGGGCTTAGGTTTAGTCTCCTTTTAGAAGAAATATTATTTAGATTGATGATTATTTTGATTATTTATTTCTTAGGATATAAAAAGCGGCATTGAGGTTTCCCTGCAAAACGTAATATTCCATTAAATATTTCTTCTTTTAAATTTTAAAAGTGAATTTTGTAGATATCACAGCACTTGTACTCCATTTTCAAGATGTTGCATATAAAGATGGAACTCAATGCCACCCTTCGTCTTTTTACCCAGAAACAAATGGAAATAATTGTTTGCCCTAAGTGAAAATCAAATGTGCACTATACCACCGTGCGCCGTGACACGACACATACCAGTATGTACACATGGAATTATTAAAACATGACACGTCTCTGGTGTGGCATCATAATATTTCATAATTTTGGTTTTAGTTACGTTTTTTAATATATGTAAATATAGCTAAAACTGAAACGAAAAATTTATTGATATTTATTGATTTTGACACCAAATAACCAAAATTGGAACTAAAACTGAGTTTGCTTTACAACACTACGTCTGTATTACACTAAAATACCGAAATCTCAGGTTCACTTTAAGTCTGACAAAGTGAAACTTTGTGAAAATCTCAAATTGGTTGCTCCCAGGAACATTTGTGCAGTTGATAGAATTTAGACGTTGCCAAGATGGGATCTCTAGAACTACGTACGTACATACATACATTTAATAAGATATTCTTGAGTTAGTTTGAATATTGTACTAGTTTGAATTAAAAGAAAAATATAATCCTAAAGATAAATATTTAGAATGAAAAAGAACATATTATTAAGACGCTCTCGCTCTGATTGCCCGTCAGCGTCACACACATGTTGTCAAACCCACAACTATCGGAATTACATTCGGTCATTACTGCACCATGACAGTCCCATAAATAATACAGTAAACTTTACGTCAAATAATACAGTATACTTTACGTCAAAACAATTAGCAAAATACAATTTAATCAACTATCAAATCTGTAAACCTAAAACTGAACTGTTACTTTAGATCCCGGAAATGTCACAGTGCGGGGTTGACGCGACACTCGAGTCTACAATTTCTGCCTTTGTTCCTTGTGATTGCTTCATCGACCAGCAAAGCTACAGTATCAAAAGACTAGTTTGCGTGAAGTGGGGTTATATTTTCATTAAGTGGAATTAAATGTATTATTTTTTTTTACTTTCATACTATATGTCGTATAAACTGGGTTGACAGAGTAAAATTAGTGGTTAGAGTGAAAAATTCTTTATGACTCAGAATAGGAATAAAACCCTTAACCATCGTGCTTATAGTCAGAATATATAAATTTACATGCCTCCAGAATTTAGCAAAAAATGAGGAACAGAGTATTTTACCACTAGGTTTCCAATGCCTACCCTGCTGTGTGCGGATAGTTTCAAGATAAAAAAATATAAAAGTTTAAAAAACATATACTTTTATAAATATTCTAAAGGGGGATGTATTTAACATTAGACACTCACAAAAAATGGCAACAGGGTAGTATTATCATAAGCGGGCCGCAGTCGTTCGCCGCAGCCGCTCGCGATCATCGCTGAATTATAAATTTGATGGAACATGATTTTTTTATATGACCTCTTTAAATTGTTTAAGGAGCCAGGATATATGGACTATTTACCAAAAAAGTATTCGAACCAGTAGTTTCCGAACTTAGTTGGTATTACTAAGCTCATCCGGACTCTGCAAGTTTATAATATTGGTGTCAATTTTTTCCCCAATTTTATTAAGTGTTTATTTTATAATTGAATAATATATTAAAATATATTTAATTTCAATATAATTATTATTTTTTCACACTTATTATATCAAAGGTAAGATAATTATAATTTCCTTAATATGATGAATATAATGTGATATATTTGTTACAAAAAAATTATGTCCATTTTCTAAGAAAAGAAGACAAATCAAATAAGATATTGAGTAATTAATTTTAAGCTAGTCATCTCCTGCAACTTTGTTTGCATGGACTTTAATACGTAAAATGAAAAATCTTGTTCAAATCTTCCCGAATCGTGAATTCCTATGAATTTATGTAAATTATTTCTTAGTGCGCCTCTCTTTAACCTTTGAGATCAATGTGCCAAATTTCAACATTCTAGGGCAAGTCATAAGCTACTTTAGTCTGTGGCTGTCAGTCACACCGTAATTAAATACTCATTTTATATTATATATTATTCATAATTATGTAGAAAATTCGTTAATAAATTACGACCCAATTATACATATTCCATAAAAGTACGGTACAACTTTTTATATTTGATATAAAAAAATAAATATTTTCACAAAAACTTCCCAATTTCAGTAAAAACTATTTTATATTCAAACACGTCGCGTAGTTTCCCCTCCACCTCTATATACATATATTTAAATAAAGATTATCCAGCAGACGCTGCCTCCGTACCAGCCCGTAGCGTTCCTAGATTTTCACCTAAACGATACAATTTCCTCTCTTATTTGCTACTATGTGTTAGAATTTTTGATAAAAGTATGATTACAGAAAAAAAATTGTGAAAATAATTTATAAATTTCGGTATGCAGCAATGTTTATTTATAAGTAAAAATAATATAAGAAAAAAATAAGTAATAATATATAAGTAAAAATAATATAAGATACTTTATTTTACACCACAGAAAAACAGAGTATTTAATCATCATTTTATTCACAAAGTCAAAAGTTCTAAGGCAAAAAGATACAATCGAATTGATGACCTCCTCCTTTTACAAAAGTCGGTTACGAAGAGTATGTACAACAGGCTGCTTTATCGCTATAAATGTGTAGATTGTGAGTTTGAATCCCGATTCTGAGATTGGTTATATTTATTTCATTTCTTAAATTCATAAGGTGCAGGACGTAATGTCTTTGAAGTAAATTTTCTTAAAAAATACATATTATTAAACAGTGATATTATTAAATACTTGTAGAACATGCAGCTTTGACTCCATGGTTCTAATTAAATTGTAACTGTTTATACATGACTCACTCTGATTTGGACTATTAATGGACTATACAATACCAGAATATTTTTTGAATCGAAACTCTAGTTCCTGAGATTAGTGCGTGCAACAAAACGAAAATATTCTTACTTTACTTAATAAGATTAATCTAAAAAGTTCAAAATTTTATTTCGATACACATTTTTCGCATAACATTTAATACAATTTGTATGACGAAAGAATCTTAGATAACCATAAAGATAAAAGTATGAAAAGATTGGCAACTCTGTCTACTAGATAAACGTTTAAAGCGCGACTGAAACAATTGAACTCGTCATGATAAGAATATATTCCATGAATGTAGCATTCCTATATTCTTTGAAATAATAAAAATGTGCTGAAAACGTTTTATTACATATTTAGATACTTTGTATTCAAATGCACGCTAATGCACGCTCTGGTAACAAGACACCATGGCGTTGAATTCCGCCAATTTCTCGAAAACCGGGCGGAAAATGGGGAACAGAGTGTTTTTCACTTTGACCCTTCTGCCTACCGTGCTACAAGCGTAAGGGTAATATAAAAGGATAAAAACAATCAATTAAAATGAATATAAAAAGAACAATTATCTATAGGTTTTCGCGGAAAGATAACTCGCAATAAAATAAAAGATAATGCGCATATTGTGTTATCAAACGGAGAAATGTTTTTTTTTTACAGTCTTCAGTCGTTAGCCGTAGATTCATCTTTTCATATACATTTTGTAAGAGATACCGAAGCTAAAATCTGACGGAGGTTAACTAGTTAATAAAATTTATTTTATTGAATTAAAATGTATTTTCTTTACATTATATTTATTTATTCTTTATTTATTTATAACTGTGGTAGAAGAAGCTTCTTAGA
>DWGR01004676.1:0-10957 GCA_018247715.1 Heliconius burneyi
AGCAACCTAAATCTAAAAGAAATATCATTTAGAGTTACTTGAATATGACAAAGTTTTTTAAAACGATTTCAGCATTTATTAAATTTTTATGTTATTTATATTTTTTAATCTCCTGCATACAGCAGAAAAGGCGAAGGTAACCGTGTAACAAAAATCAAATCTTGAATGGCGGAACTCAACTCCGAGAATTAAGTATAATGGCCGTCGTGGCACAGCGGCACAAGGGTGTAACTGTAACGCGACAGCTGTGGGATCGATGTCCAGTCGAGAAAGCGAAATATTTACTTACGTTTATATTTCAATTTCTTCGCTCTGGTGTCGAGGCAAAGCGTGGCGTTCAGTTTTGGCGCTCAACACGCAATTCCTCCAGAATTTGACAGAAAGTGGGGAACGGAGTGTCTTAACACTAGGTTCCCTCTACCTACCCTGCTATGTGCGGGATACAGCGTGAAGCTAATCTATTTTTTCATAAAAACAATATATTTAGAGAATGAACTCTTAAATATAAAAGTCATGATATCACCCTTTTGCTTCATCAACTATCATCAATCTCACTTCATACATGTGTTGCGGTACTTCCGGGAGCACACACAGTGCATATAAACTACGTTCAATAACGACACCGTATTTCGAAAGCTCGATCGACTTTCCTTCATAGAAGGTCCTTGTGAGGAAATATATGTTCATTTCTTTCTTAGATTTCTCGCGCGTAGCTGGGTACGCTGAAGGAACCTAGGCCAAACCTAGACCTATTGCAAAGACTCTCCGGTCTCAATCAGACATTTCCATTCTCCACTTTTGCGTATAAGCAGGTGACTGAAAAAGCGACAGATTGTGGATTTGATTCCCATTTGAGGAAAACAGTTACTTAATATTTTTATTTTCGCTCATGTAGCGAGGCAAAAAGTGGCTCGTGCAATGAGTTTCGGCACTCAACACGCAATGCCACCAGAATTCTGCAGTAAGTAGATTAGCAGAATTCTAGACTAGGAGATCATCGTAAAACGACGGCATAGCGTTTGAACATTATCGCGACAGTTGTGGGTTCGATTTTCAATCGGAAAAATTAACTTTTTTCATTTCATGACAATTTTCTCGAAAAAAACGTGGGCGTGAGTTATACCACTCACCATGTAATTCTCAAAAATTTTGTAGAAAGTGGAGTACTTAACACTAGGCTATCTCTGCTTACCACATATGTGGAATACTAAGAAAAATCATAAAAAATAAATAATTATAAATTATAATAACTCAGAGACTCAAAATGAGAATCAAACCCACGACCCACACAATTCAAACATATCCATCCAGCTTGTATTAAGCATTTTTTTCTTGTACTAAGTATTAATTAGTACGGTACTCTTTTAAAGTATACATCAAGTAATTTTAATTAAGCGTTGCTACCGATAAAAATTTAATTATGAAGTTAGTTAACGCCAACAATGTTATACATTCTTTAGAAAAACTCATTTGTATATTCATTTTTCTTATCTATGTATAATAAAACAGTAAGAATATTTTGTCCGTATATTTAGTATTTTTGATTGAAATGGATAGAGGGAGGGACACTTAAAAAGAATAATAGAAAGCAAAAATATTTTTTTTAAATTTCTTCTCTGTCTTGTCTATCTGTATGTATGGTCACACTAATCTTCGAAAGTACTAAACCGATGTACTCCAAACTTTCACCAATTGCTTTAACTCAACATGTAAAGTCAGTAGTACGCTTGTGCCGTATTTGCGTGTTAACGTATACTCGTACATTACGCTAACAATAAAAATTATACAAAGACACTCCATTCTCCACTTAGCTTTTTATCAAATCTTTATAAAAAATATCATGTTATTTAATTTGTAATCCAGTCGTTAAAAGTTAAATAAGAAATTCACGAAAACATCTACAGAAACATGAGTGGGCCCAAAACAATTCGTACACAATACCCACTTGACTTATTTACCTTGAAAACTCAATCTTATAATAGGACGCCTTATATTTTCATTTTACAAATACTGTATTAGATTTATTTATTTTTTCTTTGAAATATTAAATTGAGTTGAAAATAATTAATATTCAAAAGCGACTTATTAGGATTCAAATTGTATTTAGAATAGTATTAAAATTTTAAATATAGTTTAAATTAATAATTGTTGGACTAAGTTAGGCGTCATTTTTTTTGTCATCCCTAATGAAAATTATAATCCCTCCTGGCTTTTATTGGACTAAGGCGTCATTTTTATTATTCCTTATGAAAATTTTAATCCCTCCTGGCTTTTACAGTGATATAGGGTGGAGAGAGAAAAGGATAATTAAATATTTTAAAATATTATTCCAAATAAAGTATAAGAATTCGAGCGTAGTGGGATTAGAACCCACACCTCTTGGAAACCGTCTAAGTGCCCTGACTACTAAGCCTACGTAATACGTTCTATTCAAGTTACGTATAATTCTTATACACTTATTACAACTTATTTTTGAAATTAGCATCTCTAGATAGGAAGATTTTACAAATTTCCACCATACAAATATAATTGTTAAAAATAAGTACTTAAAAGAAACGAAACCAATATTAAAATCATTGTAATCTAAAATCGTAAACAATGACAAGTGACAATCTCTACAAAAGAGTTGTTGGAAAATTTTGTGTATAAAACTTGGGAAAATTTGCATGTAATAAAAGGGTTTTCTTGAAATTCTATAAATATAAAATACTTTGCCGAATTGTATATTTCATAGCTAAGATCTTCGAGGCGCAGTGGTACAAGAGTTCCATTTCTTGACTCTGGTTACAAAATAATACCCGGCGTTGAGTTCCGCCACTCAGTACGCATTACTTAGAAAATTCGGCAGGAAGTGAGGAACGGAAGTATCTTAACTCTGTGTCCTTGGGTTCCCTCTGCCTACCCTGCTATGTGCCCATATAGCGACAAGCTGTAAACATGCACGTATATCAGAGGTAATAATGTTATATACATTTGTTTTTTCCTTTTATTCTTTTAATTTATTTAATTTTTCCCGTTACTCGATAAACAATATCTATCTTTAATTTAACAAAAATCTGAAAACAGTAGATTATGATTTAATACTTTTCCTCTCTGACAATTTTTTTTAACTCCATACTTCTCCTGCATTATCAATACGCCCCCCACTATCTAATTTGCCCTCATATTCAGAGCGAAATTATCGAACATTTCTCTCCCCCGAATACGAATCGAACCCAAAACCAGGCACATTCCGCCAGGAGTACAAATTAATTCCTAAAATATTTTACTCTGTACATTTAATGAAATCTAGTTATACGCATTGAACTACACCTTGAATTACCACATAATCACACGAGAACAATACTCGTTAATCCATTTACCATCATTACTATTGTTTTATTATTGACTAAATATTTGGTCGCCATTGTCTCTTACACTGTTTATTAAGGCATATAATAATAAAACCATATCATATAAGTTACTTCCTGTGATTTTGTCTGCCCAGATTAAAAAGATATGCTCAGTAAAAAAAATAGAGACTGTTTATCTTTGTTGTTACAAATCGAAAGCGGGTCATGGACGAATTCCATTGCTTTTATAGGCTTTTTCACATACATCTACCCTCTTTTAGATGAGTTTCCTAACAATATATTAAATTTTAATATTCATTAAACAATCGCCACATTCGCAGTTTGAGGCCTGTATTGCACTGTTTTCGAAAGCGACAGTTGTAAGTTTGATTTATACTCGAGGAAGGAAATATTTAGTATCTTCATTTCCTCGCTCTGGTAACGGGGCAAAGCGTGGCGTTGAGTTCCGCAACTGAATACGGAATAAATGAATGAATACTAAAAAGAGGAACACAATATTTGACAGAACCTAACTTAAGGTAACCAATCAGAACTCCTCTTCGGAAATAACAAGTAAAAATCAATTATGAATTGCTTTTACTAGTTAAAACTTCCTTTGACTATTTACGAAGTTTGACCGCAACATACACTTCTATTATATATAAATTATATGTCACGTTGTTTGTCCTGGATGGACTCCTAAGCTACTGAACCGATTTTAATCAAATTTGCACACTGTGTACAGTTTGATCCAAATTGATTGAGTAATTTATATGTTATTTTTCTCATCTGTTAGCTTGAAACGATTCTAAATAGATGACGATATCTGTTGACTGTATGGAAATAGGTGAGGATTTAATAGATGTCAGAAGTACATAAGTTTTGTGTATTTGCAAACATATATTATATATGAAAACACGAACGTAATTCAGTGTATTAAGTAAGTAATTCAGTAGTTTAAACGGGAGAAGCCGCGACCGAGTCGCTAGTATGTACGTATAACAGACTATTAACTAGAATTACGCCAGTTTGCTTAAGAAATGTTTAGCTCTGGTGATACGTGACTATAGTCGTGTTATCTTAATCAAATATTAAGGATATTAAATATTATTGTACTATCTAGACGATAAATACGTTTTCGATTCAACTATATTACTACGTACTTTACGTCTACTTATAGATACATTAATCAAACCACCATTACGCTGTATCCCGCACACAACAGGGTAGGCAGAGGGAACCTTTTGTTAAGACACTCCGTTCACCACTTTCTGTTAAATTGCGGTATTGCGTGTTGAGTGGCAGAACTCAAGATCGCGCTTAGCCTCGACACCAGAGCAAAGAAATAGAAATATAAATGAAAAAAAAAAACCACTTTCTTGAGTGGGGATCGAATCTACAACCATCGCGTTACAGTCATACCCTTGTGCTGTTGCGCCACGACCGCCTTACTACCTTATCATAATTTGAGCTCTGAAAAGATTTTACAGTTTCCTTATTATGATTTTAAAAAAATGGATTTTTCCATGGTTCCATGGTGATGGTATTGGAAATACCGTCCCAAATTTCATAGTTGTCCAAGTCCACGGGAAGTATTGTACAGGTTATGAATTGGAGCATTTCAAATACAGGAAATATTATGCATAAATGCTCGTATTTTTTGATTGTTGATTTAGAAACTTGGTTCTTATCTGTGCTCCAAGGTACGCTCTTGATTTCAACATCATTGAGCCACGTGATTTCGAGATAAATGGTCTTGACAGCCAGACAGACCTAAAAGAATTCCCTTTATTCCTTTTTAAATACGCTACTTTCAAAATAAAAAATATTCTTTATTTAACAAACATAATATACTATTTCTTTAAAAGAATATCCAAAATCATATAATGTGATAAACGGAAAATTAAAATTTCCAGGAAAAATGTGAATTTCCTCAGTATAATATCTTAGTAATCCTTACGTTATAATCACTCTATTATGAGTATAAGCTGGGCATTATTGCTCTTTGTAGCTAACGTTGCTGTGCGTTTCAACCGTTAAATTTCTGTTATAAATTTTATGCTGTATAAGTGGACTTTTTAACATTATTTTTTTAAAATGCTTTCTTATTTTTAATTCCTGCTCTATTGAAGACAAAGCGCAGCGTTAAGTTCCGCGTGGTACATGGAGAGCGGAATATCAACACTAGGTAACCTCTCAGGTAACCGCTATATGAAGGGATATAACAGGAAGCTATAATAATAACATTCTTTATTTTTAACTCGCCTTTAACAGCTTGGAATCTATGTATCTGTGTAACGGTACATTATTTTAAATTTAAATATATTTAACATATATTTTTTCTTATTTACATTACTTTTAATTCAAATTAAAAATATATATATAATATATTTATTACATATTTTATTTCATTTAATTATTATTCAGAAAACAGTCTAATAAGTGATTCAAAAGTGCTTATATTAGTGTATTTGAAAAAAGAGTATATTTAATTTGAATTTTAATAACATATTCCTCACCACCCACATTTTAATATTGCGTGTCAATTAGCGGAACTTAACGCCGCACGATTCACCATAATAATAGTCCGAAAATACTTGCATTATTCTTATATCACTTTCACGACCTTTAAGTTATATGATGTCAATGTCTCATTGAAAGTTTTTATATATCTAGAAGTTATAAAAATAATCTAAAGACTTTTACTGCGAGAAATCACGTAATGGACATTCGTTGTAGTTCGTAATTATCAAAAATGAGCGCGATAATGACTATAAATGCTAGCAAATATATCATTTTTATGTTTTTCTTTGAATTATTACCAAAAGATTATTCTTTACTCTTCTAACATTCCTATTTTGGTATAGTACATTCAAATCAAATGAGTAAGCAGTAAAATTATCCATATTTTTTAGCTTTGGGAACCACCTGGGTTTGCACACTCTATCTCTAATTTTCGAGAGATTGCGTAAAGAGCGACAGACCACAACGCCACACGTTTTCTTGTTACCATAGTGGAGAAACAAAAATAAATAAATCCTGTTTGAGTTTAAATCAAATTCCCAATTCTCGTATTTACAGTCAGATGCTGTGCCCCTATATAAATCTATAAATATATGTTAAGTAGTATTTTGGTAGATGCTTACGTTATTGGTATCTATGTGTAACTGCGTCACACGACATACAGTATGGATAAACATCATGAAATGTAAAACCCTACTTTTGAACCGTTAAGGTACCTTGATTAATTCCTTTAGGTATGGGTTTGAAATATTTTACCCTATATGCTGCTCCCGTAAAAGGATTGCTGACGCTTCCTGTATATTAATGTGTCCGTCAGTAAACCATTTAAATGGTTTGGCGGAGTAAATAAAAAAAATGTTTAAATAGAGGAGTGCGGTATATATTTTTTAAAATAATGCATAGAACATATATTAAACTAATAAATACATTAAATTAATAATTGGGGAACAGAAATGTTTTAATGAGAACGGAGTGTCTTAACTCTAAGTTCCCAGGTTTCCTCTGCCTACTCGCATAGTAGGCGGTGGAAACCTTTGAATTTCCTGGGAGCTACAAAAAATTATGACACGAACAAATTATCATATTTTTGACAATATATACGTTGCTATGGCAACACGTTTTGTACGCATAAATTAGTTCTCTAGTATAAACAATTACTTCTACAAATAGAAATTAATTAAAAATCATATATTTTGACTTTATTTATATAGAAACAGAGATTTTAATCAAAAACGTGAGTGGGTGGGTGGGTACAACAGAAATGAATAGTTGCTTCACAAAGCTCGGTGCCAGTCTATTAGCTCATTGCCGCCGGATATTGCTCTATTGTGATGCATAGAAAATGTCATTGCCATTTTGCCTCAGTGCTAATTTGCTGGTGAATTTTAAGAACTGAAATATGTATTTGGAATCTTGATCTATGGAGGCTATGTTGATTTGTGTTTTTTAAGGTAATCATTTAAAAACTTCTTATTTCTTATAAAATAAAAAAAAATTATCCGTCATGGTGCGTGGGCACTTGCGGCTATAAGCATGACAGTTATGGGCTCGAGTCCCACACGGGAGAATGCAATATTGAATTATTTAAATTTTTCTATCTGATAACGAACGCGCGGCGATCGAGAATTCGCCGGAGGGGAAAGAACCAAAGTGCCTTAATGACAACAGACTATTTTAACTTTAGGTTCCCAGGTTTCCTCTGCCACCATGCTGTATGCGGGATACAGCGTGATGCTCAAGCATAATAAGCACGTTGGCTGTTCCTCAAATGCTCAATCGAAGGAATAAGTAGTTTTCATTACCCAACATAGATAAAAAACGCAACGTTAAGTTCTAATTCTGAATCTCGAGCGTGCATTGAAGCGTGCAGTGGATAAAAGAAGATTAAAGAATTATCAACTTTGCTAATACAAGTATTTGTTTTATCAAACATGTTCTTATCTAAGATGAGCAAATTTGCATACGATACGACGTCAACTTTGTTAGAATCAATAATAATCAATGCAAACGTAATATTTTAAAGTATTTTTTTTAGCTTTCACACTATATCCTATATGAAGCATGGTAACCACTAATGCTATCCATGGAAAATGACCGGTAAAAAAAAGAAGATAAGAGAGAAAGGGAGAGCCGTATACAAATATAGAATGTAAAATGATGGGTGATAGTAAACGGATGAAGAATGGTAGATGTTGATACATAAACGGACGACAATAATGTGAAATGTAATTGTGTTAATACATACTTCATATTACTATTGAGGCGAACCGTGGCGCAGAGGCACAAGCGTGTGATCTTAAACGCGGCAGATCGTAGGTTTGATTTGAAATTCGAAAATATTAATATTTTAATTTTTTCGCCCTGGTGTCGTGGCAAAGCGCGACAATAAGCTCCAGAATTCGACAAAAAGTGGGGAGTGCAGTATCTTATCACTAAGCTCCCTCTGCTTTCCCTGCTACATGCAGAATATATCTGAAAGCTAAGAATATATTTTTTACAAATGACATTATTCCACAAATATCCAAATACAACAATAATATCCAAAGTAAATATATTTATTGTATTATAAGAGAAGTTTTCTCAAGCGAGCACATAATTCACGCGTTACCAATGATTGATGACAGCTGACCGGTAATCGATCTGTTTGAACACTCGCTAACTTACCTTGTAGGACTGGCTTTATGAATTATAGACTAGAGTATGAATTTTATAAGTTATATTTGAAGATTGACCGTAAAGCTGAAAGTTAGTGGTCAAACAAAAAAACTTGTAGATAATTTATTTGTTAAAAGATCTTGGCTCATCTAGAACTATTGTCAATTCATTCCTTTAGCAGCGTTAAGTTCGGCCACTCAACATGCAATGCTTCCAGAATTTGACGGAGAGTGGGAAACGGAAATGTCTTAATCAGAAAGAAGTGTCTTAACAATAAATCCCCAGGTTTCCTCTGCCTACCATGTTATGTGAGGGATGCAGGGTGAAGCTAACTAGGAGCGCGAACTGAATCTCAATTTGACTATTGCGCTCGCAATATCTCGGTAGTGTTCACATGTTGAGCGAAGCGAGCATCAATTGTTTTCTAAACTCAATTATAATCATATATATTAATCACCTGATCGGTATCTATAGCAGACGCCTAGCGTTATCCAGAGAAGACCACCACCAAGTGGAGGTGGCCTGCTTACAGAAATGTCCATTGAATTTTTAGATTTTTTTTCGCCTAAAACTATCTACGGGTCATATCTATATGTTTGCAAATTTTCATATTAATAGGTCAAACCTTTTGGGAGCCTATTGGTGACAAAGAGTGTAAAAAGTCTCCAGTAGGGCGCTCTGCTCGCCAAAAAAACACAGAATATATCTAATTTAGGCGAAAAGTAGAAAAATAGAGTATTCCATCTACCTACCCTGCTAAGTGCCAGATATAGCGTGAAGCAGTTGTTTGGATAAGACAATTTCTATTTCAATAAAAACTACTACGGTATACAATGAATAAAGGCTTATAGTAGTTATTTTTTTTTTATGGTAAAAGCATGGCAAACGAGCGTACGGGTCACCTGTAAGTGATCACCGCCGCCCACGACACCGCGTAACACCAGAGGCGCTACTGGTGCGTTGCCAGCTTTTGGCTTTTGCCAGTTATATTACGAGAGTAGACATATCGAGATTTCTATGATGACTCGGGAAAATGTTGTATTGGAAAAAAAATCTTTTATTCCAGATAATTCCATTCGGATTAAAAAAACCAAAAAGTACAATATTAGATTTACAGCAACATTCACAATGTGTCTAAGATTGTGCTACTAATTACAGAAAATAATAATATTACCGACTAAAAGATTAACTTATTAATACTCTTATAAATAAGCTGATAACAAATGCTTGACCATTTACCTTGTATGGCGATTCATCTGGCATATAGGATGATGAACCCACATTCTTCTTGTTACAATCATCAGATGCTTTTCCTCGGTACCACAATGGTCTTGTTACGGGAAATGAAATTAACTCATTCCCCTAAAGGAATTGTACCCACAACCGTCGTGCTAGCAGTCACACGCCGTTACAACGCGCCACGACAGCTTTAAAATAATTTTACCTTTTATAATTGAAGTGTTGTCCGAAATGAGAAAGAAAGAACAATCTATAACATATAATTATAATATTATAAGGTCGAAGCTGGTTAGATTGACCGCGCTAAGGTCTCTTCGGTTAGGAACAACTGATAAAAAAAATAGCTTTACGCTGTATCCCGCGCACAGCTGGGTAGGCAAAACGAGCACTGAGCTAAAACACTCTGTTCAATACTGATGGAAACTACCGATTCGAATTAAAAAATATTTTTGTTTTTAATGCTTCATTTAACGAAGAAGGCTATATTACTTTGAATCAAATCGTGACCCCGCGGGCCCAAAGTAAGCTGCAAAAACCATACTATATAGAAAATATAGTTTAAATATTTATTTAAACTCTATCTTCATTTCTTCACTCTGGTGTCCGAGGCAAAGCGCGGCATTGAGTTCTACTACTCAACACGCAATGCCTCCAGAATTCGGCGGAACGGAGTGTACTTAACACGAAGTTCCCTCTGCCTACCCTACTGTGTGCGGGATACAGCGTGTAGCTAATTTATTTTTATTCTTTTATCAAGGAGCCGAAGCCGCAGCTAGAAACTAGTTTTCATATATAAAAAAAATATTTCTTTAAAATTATATTTTTTTTCTATTGTTTTGATCGTTTGACCTTTTCAAAAGAAAAATAATACGCAACCAACTAGTATGCAAAGGGACGGGAATAGAAGAATTAGCGTCCGGCTTTCAGAATGAAATGTTTGCCTTTTATCCCAAGTTCCTGTTGCAGAGAGGTTGAAAGAAAAGATCGAATTAAAGTATCTTAGGTAAGATTATGTACATAATATATGTTTTATGTAGACTTGAAAATGCCATTGATGCTATTAGGGCGCAGTGGGTCTGTCAACGCGGTAGTCGTAGAATCGATTCCACGCTATATGCGGGATTGGCCGCAAAATAATAAATATTAATATGCTTGTTAATTTTTTGTGTTGCTGAGTTCTGCCACTCAACATGCAATGCCTCCAGAAA
>DWGR01004677.1:0-10956 GCA_018247715.1 Heliconius burneyi
CCTATGTCACAAGACAACCTGACCTGGTAGCAAATAATGTGCAATGTGAATAAGAAGCAAATAAGTTATATCGATTTAGAATAAAGTAAAATAAAACATATTTAAATTTTTCTGTAATTACATATAAGAACTTGGGTCAGAGAATAAAGGCTATTTTTATTTTATTTATATATTTATTTTTACGCTGTATTTTGCAAATAGAAGTTCAGGCAAGATTGCCGGGTTCTGGAGGCATTGTGTGTTGAGTGGCGGTACTCAACACCGCGGTTTGCTTCGTTACCAGATCGAGGTAATTCACGCAATATGGCAAAAAGTTGAGGAACGTAGTGATTTAACACTAGGTTCCCATGTTCCCTCTGCCTACTCTGCTACTTGCTAGACAGCAAGTAATTAAATGAAAATTCAATCATAGTGATACAAGCAGATATTTTCAATCATGCTACGATGCCATCTCTATGTACTCGTATGTCGTCATCGATTTTTTTAGAATAAAAAATATAAGAATAAGCACCGGCGTCGCTTTTGAACGTATTTGTGATTTACTTTTTCTGTCTGATGCTTCAAGTTTCGTATATTGCCTTTATTTTTGCTTACTTAATGTTATTTTTCAATACAGTGGAAAACCGTCGAGGTCGTCGTGGCACAGCGGCACAAGGGTGTGACTGTAACGCGACGGTTGTGGGTTCGATCCCCATTTGAGAAAGTAAAATATTTATTTACGCTTATATTCGTTCGGTGTGGTATAGTGGCAAAGCACGGCGTTGAGTTCTGCCTCTCAATATGCAATGCTTCCAGAATTCGGCAGAAAGTAGGGATGGGGGGTTTTAACACTAGGTTCCCTCTGCCTAACCTGCTGTGTGTGGGATACAGCATGAAGCTGATTAGATTTGATTTTTACAGTGTAAAATACTTACTCGTATATCGTTTCACAGTTAGAGATGTACCAATCTTAATATTAATTTTTTTCATCCTTTTTATTTTCCTTGTACATTTTTTATTCCTTGCACATATATGAATAGCGTTCATGTTAAATAGTGCATACAGCTAACTAGGCAGAGGGAACCTAGTGTTAAGACATCGTACCTCTCACACCGCAAAATTTTCGAGATATTACGTGCGTCGTGAAACTTAACGCCGGCTTTATCTTCTTACCATAGTGAGGAAATGAATTCATTATCCTAATGAGAATCTTACGACCTTCTCGTTTATGGTAAGCTGCTGCAGCACGACAAACCTCAAAATAACATCAAAAATAGGTAAAATATGAAAAATAAACTAACCTGCAGTGTAAATTCCTCGGATACACACCAGGGTAGGCCGCCGATTGCACGTAGCAGGTTTGCAGCCGACAGTCTCTGAACACCCGCTCGCAGTATGACCTAAAAAAACTTTTGATGAGCAGTTGCCTCATAATGAATCCAACTCCACTTTAACTTTATAACAACCATATATTGTTAGGGAGCTGGAGTAAAATTTGGTGTTTCTTTTTTATTTTGGGGATTTTTTTTTAAAATTTCTGTAAAAGTATTATTTGCAATTATAATCGTAAATTGTTATGTTAATTGTTTTCTTAGAGCAATCGATAAGTTTTTTAGCTTCACACTATATCCTGCAGAGTAGGTAGAGAAAACTTGGGAACGTAGTGTTAAGTCGCTCTGTTGACTGAAAACAATTGAGAAGAGAGATTCGAACCCACAACTGTATTTACAGTCAAAGACAATTGCGCCACGACAACTTTACATAATGAAGCTTTAAATCGTTATTCAGATTTTATTTAACGTTCAGCCAGTTCCGATATTTTTCAATCGTTGGAAATTCGTGATCTCGAATAATTTAGATATAATGCGACACTCGTTTCATAATTTGTGGCCGAAACGTGTACGAAATGTCGAGCTTTAAATAACGTTAAATCGCAATATCTACGACCCCAATACCTTGAAAGTAGCTTTAGGTAATAGTATTAGGAAGTATCTTAGGGTGAGTAAATTTAAATAGTAAAAACCGGTTAAGTGCGATTCGTACTAGTCCAATAAAGATTCCGTATCAATTTATAAAATTTGACAAACTTAAGTTTGCGGGCATATGCACTTATTTTGTATGAAAGAAAATACGAATATAAGTTTGTAGTGATTTTTTTTTATGAAATACCTAAAAAAAGTTTTCTTTATTTGTATTGTAAGTTATCACTTCATTTCAAATTTCGTAACAGTAGTTCCACGGGAATCTCCCTATAAATTTTCATTACGAGGTAAATTTCACATAAAATGCAGCGAAACCAACGTATATACTCGTATAATCGTCTCTTTGCTTTACTATTGCTTGTGCTTACGTCGTCTTAAAACTTCACTTTTTATTTGCTTTAAGGGATCTTAATGTTTCAAATTAATTTCAGTTTGATTGAGATGAACGGTCTTGACAGACAAATATGTTGTCCGTCAAAAATGTGATTTTATAAGGGTTCTGTTTTTTTCTTTTTGAGATGCGGAACCCAAAAAAACTTATGATTTAATAATCCATTATGTATTATCTGCCCAATTTCAAGAGATTCTATATCGAGTAGCAAAAAGTTCCAGATTGAGTATGGAAATACGAGTGTATTTTCTTCTTCTTCCTGGCATTAATCCCCACTATTGCCAGTAAATGGAAATATATTTTATATTTTTAAAATATGACTTGGCTTTTGAAAATCATCAAAATATAGACAGAATAACATATTTTTTTTTCAAAAATCCAACTAAATATATTAAAACTAATTTAATTACTTCTCCTGCAATATATTCGCTAAGGTAGCCTCAATCCATATTACGATAGCAATGAAAATACAGCGTTTAACCGTTGGTCTTTAAACATTGGTTTAAAGATATAAATCAAATTTCGAATAATAGGTTGAACTAAAGCCAGTCGTGGTTAATTATCATGTCGGTCACGTGCCGTCCAGCCGATTCGAGGGCGGAGAATAATTGTGGCCACTCTTAGAACCCATTGTGAGTGAAAACTTGACTTATAAATCGATCATTTGGGTCAAGGGACAGTTGGACAAGTGACTTTATAACTTTAGAACTTACAACTATTTAACTTTGAACTTTCGTATCGTGGAGTTTTTTTTAGAGGCCGGAATGACGCGGCGGCACAAGGGTGTGACTGTAACGCGACAGTTGTGGGTTTCATACCCACTCGAGGTGCATTGAGTTCTGCCACGCAACACGCAATGCTTCTACAATTCGGCAGAAAGTGCCGAATGTCACTGCGTTTCGCATTAGGTAATGGGCTCCGGCACCCAACCACCTCAAAAGCTGGCAACGCTCCAGTAGCTCCTCGGGTGTTACGCGGGGTCGTGGGCGGCGGTGATCGCTTACCACCAGGTGACCCGTACGCTCGTTTGCCATATCTTCTTCCTTAAAAAAAAAGTTGGGAACGGAGTATCATAACACTAGGTTCCCTCTGTCTACCTTGCTGTGTGCGGGATACAGCGTAAAGCTGATTTATTTTATTTATATTTTACCTAAGCTAAGATTTTATAGATGATTTTTGCTTTTTTTCTTGGCGTATATCAGTAAAGAATAGAAGCGTAATCAGAAAAGTCTGACGTTTTACCACTCCTTCACAATGGCCTCAATATATCAGAAGAATGGTTATATCGTGCTGTACTTTACGTTCATTGAGATATAATGATCAAAGTAATCGCTACTTGTTGGCTGCATTGAAGTTTTTTTTAAAAATTTTAATCCTACATTTTCTGCTACTAAACACACAATGTTGCTGATTAATGAAAACGTAGAGTAGAGATACAAATAGATCACTCATCGTACAACTCGTAAAATGCAGGTTGAAAATCAACGACAATAATGAAAGGAAAGTTTTTCAGTTTCACGCTGCAACCCGCATATAACACGTTAGACAAAGATAATCTAGTGTTAAAATATTCCGTTCCTACTTAAGACACTTCTTTCTCTTTATGCCAATTTTCGGAGGCATTGCCTATTGAGTGGCTCAACACAACGCCGCGCTTTTTTACCAGGGCGAGCAAATAAAAATATTAAGTATTTGATTTCCTCGTATAAAATCAAAAAATTAATCGAAGAAACGTATAAATATTAATTTATTTAATAAATAATATATTTTTAAAAAAATAACAAATGAGTGTGGTTTTTAACATTGTATTTGAACAAAGCAGAATTTCAGCTCACGGGTCTTGGTAATCGTCCAAGCGTTCATATTATTAAACGTTTTAAAAAAACATGATTTTTCTTTCCTGGGTCTGTTTTTCTCTCTCTCTGCAGCCGATGAGGATGATTGTAAAAAGTGTTCATAATGAGTCAATATTGTTAACATCGGGTGTTTGTCCAAAGGAAAAAACAATATTTAAATTATTTAGAAACTATTTACAAAAAAAATCATCCAGAACTTTAAACTGAAAGTAATTTCTCCAGCCATTGTACCTCATTCTCATGATTACAAGATATAAATCAGATTGCAATAGGCCGAACTAGAGCTCCTTCGCGATTTATTCGCTATTACAGTCACGTACCGGCCTCAGAGCCATTTGGAGACTTGAAAATGATTGCGGCGACATTATAGTGGCCTTGTAATTATTGGTTGATATATAATGCTCATACATTAGCTTAATATTGTTAAAATATACTGACATCTATTGACGAAAGTTTTATGTGATTTAGTTTTTTTTTCTGCTTCATATATTATTTTTCTTAGCAGAGTAGGCAAGAAAAAACTAGTGTCAAGACTCTATGTTTACCGGAACGAACGAATTGAACAATTCTGTTCTCTGAATTGGGACTGAACCCATAATCATCGTGTTTATATTTACATGCTGTTGCTACTTGTGACATTTAAAAATATTTTTTAGCTTCACGCTGTATCCAGCACATAGCAGGGTAGAAAGAGGGAACCTAGTGTTAAGACACTGTTCCCCACGTTCTGCCAAGTTCTGGAGGCATTGCGTACTGAGTGGCAGAACTCAACGCCGCGCTTTACCTCGTTACCAGAGCGCAGAAAATGGAAATATAAACGTAAATAAATATTTCACTTCTTCGAGTGGGATCAAATCCACAACCAGTCGATTTTGCAGCCCACAAAGTCACACCCTTGTGCCGCTGCGCCACGACGGCCTTTTAAAAAATGAAGGAAAGAAAAGCGAAACAGTATTGAAATCACGAGAAAATCATCATTTTCTTCCCTATTTTTCTTGCAATATTTTTTCTTATTAAGCTAAAGGAACAAGTAACCACATACAAGTAAGACTGTATCGAAACGACACAGAAATTTATATCTCAACTCAAAATGAAACACTCTAATAAAACTGCCCTTGTAGCTATACGAGTCACGTATTGTACGGAATATTCAAATTGCTAACTAAATTGCGGGGGTACATCAAAGCGTAGCTACTCATTGAGCGTTTTCCAACGAATCGTTTGTTCTCGTATGGGTGTGGATGTTGGAGTACAAGGAAGTATATGCTCTGGTGAATCCATTTGAACTTCTAAAAAGTAAAAAAAACGTTTGAGCTTCTTACATTGTAATTTTTTTACCTAATTGTCGGTAGTCTTGAGTACGTGAAGTTAACGGAGAAGCTCCGAGAGTTTCAATCACCTGATGTTGTAGCTACTTTGCGCACTGGGCAAGTGCCAAGTTAAATTTGTCCTTGGGGTTAGACCACCCTGTTCAAAGAAGTGAGGAAATAGCTGGACCTCATTGAACAATATGAGAACCAATGTAATAACCTTTCTAGATGTTGAAGAGCGTGCAAAGGGTCTGTCTTCCAACGTAACCTGTTCTAGATGAATGGATATGGAAATTAGAGTCACTTTTTTGAGCTCACGCTCTATCTTTAACAAGTCTAGTCTATGGTTTACGATTGATTTATTTTTATTTATATATCAGCGTTTACGTTCCAGAATGTATATTTTGCAATGAATTGTCTCAAATTCAAGGTCTTTCTCTAACTCGGGTATGAAATTTACATATCTTAAATAAAAGATTACGCTACCATCTGCGACAGTATTGATCTGTAAATCAATAGTGAACTACATATGAACTTTATGTATATGCAAAACAAAAAAAAATAGAGTGAACATTATAATTTTTTTCCCATGTTTTATTGGAACAAAACGGAAAAAATTAAAAAAAAACAAAACGGAAAAAATATTGCATAATTTTCAGAACGGATATAAACAATGAAGCTGAAGTAACTCTTCAGCTTCACTTTGGATTAAAGCGCTAATCTCGACAACTATTGGTTCGAACTGAAAACTTATTTTTGTATTGAAAAGACATTCGTCCATGAAGGTTCCACTCCACCTCGTACACTGGTGCAGACCTGGAGCCACTGTTTCATGTACTATAATAGACTTGTAAATTTTGGATCTGTTTCGCTCCGAGCATAGTCGAGAGCCGTAATCTAATCTCACTCCAATATTGGGGAATGTATCTGGATTAGGGCGGTATTATTGAACAATAATGAATTGAAATCGCTACGTTGTGATTATCTGATTGAGGGATGAGACTTGTAGGGTTGAGTGAACATGAGGGGATGAGAGGGAACGTCAATAAATGAGTGTGGTTTTTGACATTGTTAAATGTATTTGAATTAAGCGGGATTTGAGCTCACGCATCTTGGTTCAAGCGCTCTGATCACTAAGCATTTCGTTAAAGTATCTAATTGGTCGTTTTCGATCTGTTTTTCTCTCTCTCCTCACAGTCGATAAGCATAATTGTAAAAAGTTTTCATAATAGTCCATAGTCCAATAAAGGCAAAAAAAAATTTTTTTCGAACATGCGGTTAATGCTATTGGCTTTTACAGCGACACTGGTTGGGTAGGGCAGAGTGTACTCAGTCCTTGAAGCAATGCAAGCACTAAGTGGCTGCCTGTGATGAAGTCGACGACTGTAAGGGCGCCCCCTGTGAGACTCGAACCTCGGCTTGCGGCATTCGAGCGGACTGGGATATATATACGACTATTTAAAACAATTAGATACTAATAAAAATAAAAAAAAACATCCAGTATAATATCGGACAAGCATATTGTGGCTCAAAAGCATTTAAATTATCATTTTTTTTTAATTTAAGTACTTTTGACATTCGCAGCCCTATTTCCGTAAATGTATTGTATACGCATAATTAAAATGGTAAGCATTATCATTGCGGTCTAAACACTAGCGCGACAAAGCTTTGTGACAACTTTATAAATACACTAAATATGACATTCATGTCACTTTCATTAACCGACTTCAAAAAAGATTATCAGTTTGACCTGTATGTACGATATTGTTGAGATCAAAATTTTAAATTATGTACGTTTGGATGTTTATCCACAGATTTTTCGGAAATAAAATGACATATCTTCACAATATCATTTGATTTAGATCAGATCTATATTACATATTATAAGGACAGCCTAAATTTCATCAAAATCGGTTCAGTACTTTTTGAGGTGACAATCAAATCAGCTTCACGCTGTATCCCGCACACAGCATAATAGGCAGAAGGAACCTAGTGTTAAGGCACTCCTTTTTCGTTCCCTACTTTCTGCTGAATTCTGGAGGCATTGCGTGTTGAAAGGCAAAATTAAACGCGCGCTTTGCCTCGATAGTCGACACCAGAGCGAAGAAATGGAAATATAAACGTAAATAAATATTTCAATTCCTCGAGTTGGGATCGAACCCCACATCCGTCGCGTTACAGTCACACCCTTGTGCTTGGACTTTGAGGGGAAACAATTATAATATAGACGACCTTAAAGGTTTTATAATGTGGCTATAGGTTTTAATTAAAATTACTTTATGCAAAAAAAATCTTTTGAATTTATTTAACTTAATGAGTACTTACCCAGCGACTACTTCCCCACGTCTGTTAGGGTATAACTCAGGGTGCTGTCCGTATCGAAGGTATACTTCGAATTGCTGTTCTGCTCTATAATAAAATTGTAATATTAGTTTGTAACTAATTGGTTTTGTTTATCTTATTAAATTATTACATAACGAGCTGAATAGTGGAACTCAACGCTGTGGCTTATCTATCAGAGCAAGATCTTATTTTGTGCAAAAAGTATATTTTTATTATTTGAAGTATATTTGTATTCGTATACAGAGACAAAAGCTTTGAGTTTCACGCAGAATTTCCGTAAATAGTAGGGTAGGCAGAAGAAACTTGTGAATGTGGTGTTAAGACACTGCATTCCTATAATCCAGACACTTCCATTCTCCACTTTCCTCAGATTTCTAGAAGTATTGCATATTGCGTAGCGGACCTCAACGCTGGCCTTTGCCTTTTTAGCAGAACGAGGAAAAAACTAAATGAAAATACCAAATTTTTTATTTCTTCGAGTGGGAATCGAACCCATAATCAACACGCCTATATTCTCAAACTGTTCCACGCTCCAATGGTCTCAAAACAAAAATAATTTTAAATAGAAATATATATATACAAATATAATCAACTAACTGCTGAATCATAGACGAATCCAATTCAATTTACAAAGCAGTCCATAACTTTCAGCAAATTACTTTAGCATTAACTATTTATTACTTCCTTTGAACCTGTTTCTCACAAAGATTCTTATAATGGGCTCTTCATATAAAAAAATTATAGAGCTCGAGCGTTGTCTACTCTAATTATTATTTATAATTTCAATTTTCTTTATGTCTAGTTAAATTTGAATTCCTGTATACTGTGCAACTGTGCTTAGTTAATATTTCATTATTTATAACAGAATACGAAATGTTATTGTTTACATTTTATATAGAAAATATTAAAATCCAGATAATATAATAAATGAGCTTATTAATAATCTGTTTTTATTATTATTATTTTTTTATACTTTATATCTCTTTAAAATTATCGCGTAAATTTGTTAAAAATATTTAGTTTCGTCAAATATATGTTGCATTTTATTTAACAAAGATCGGATAATCTTCTATGTTAAAAAATAACTATAATATATTAAAAAGATCCGCTCCGGGCTTCACCCGTTAGAACCACACAATTATTTGTTTACTAATCTGAATTAATTTCCTCTTCAAATAACATTATAATTTAAAAAAAAATATCCATATTGAAAACTAATGTTTCAGTCAATTCAATAACTTATTGTGTAGCAATTTTTTCAAACCAGATTCTTTTGTTATAATTCATTTTATCATAAGCCAACTAGAAATAACACAAATATAAAAAAAAGCTTGTCAATGCTTGAAAATACAGTGTTGTGAAAACTGTAATTGAATCGGTTAAGCCGTTTCTAAGATCAGCTTGAACAAACGCACAAACAAACAGACAACGATTCAATACGATTTTAAATAACCACACCCGCGGCATACAGACAAATACTTCTTAACTGCCATTTTGATGTCAAGGTCAATAATAATATAATTACTCAGGAAAGAATTAAATATAATTAATTCAACTTACCGAGAATCGAAGCTAAAGTAAGTCTGGTCAGTGAAATTGTCAGCATGGAAAACTATTTTCACGAAGTTAGTCTCCGATATGAATGTTTGCGGCTGCTCTATCTCACCGCAAAAGAGTCCCGGCTCCTTTCTGTTGGATACGTCGGTCTTAGCGTTGCCGTCTACGATCTGGAAGAAAGAAGGTTTTGAGGAAATACATCTTGAGGAGTGTTTTTTTTTTAGATTTTAGTTATTTTCTTTAGGTTGGTTGGACAGGGAAATATGGTATTAATGTATTGAGACCGTCGTGGCACAATACAGCTAGCAGTATGTGTATAAGTACTTTCATTTTCTAACTCTAACTTCATTTTCTCCTAAAATTGGAAAGTACGCGAGGTACGACGTGTCTTTATACTAGACGTGAGATAGAATATTTAAAAAAATCAGCTTCACGCTGTATCCCTCCCCATATTCACAACAGAGTAGACAAAGGGAACCTAGTGTTAAGACACTCCGTTCCTCACTTTCTGCTGAATTCTGGAGGCATTGCGTGTTGAGTGGCAGAACTCAACGCTGCGCTTTGCCTCGACACTAGAATGAAGAAATGGAAATATAAAACGTAAGTAAATATTTAACTTCCTCGAGCGGAGATAGAACCTACAGCCATCGCGTTACAGTCACACCCCTGTGCCGCTACGCCAAGACGGCCGTAATATATTGAAAATAAGCAAACAAAAGATGATTCAACAGTTTTCACGCGGCTAGGCTGTATTTTGATAACTGCGTCGCAATCTGCCGCTACGAATAAATTTTATTGTGTCAAAATAAATACATCCGGAATAAAAACAGCTTTCCCTTTATCGAATCTAACATGATATATGAAAATGTATTCATCATATTTTAACGAAAAATAAGCTTTTTTTTATATACAGCTTGTGAAAGTTTTTTTAACAAATAAAAGTGTTTTTAAGTGTTTGTTTTATTATTATTAAAAAATAAAACTAGATATGTGTTGACTAGTATGTCTATTTTACAAATGTTGAATATGTATGAAGAATTTGCTAAAAAATAACATTTCGGAGCTAGATATTGATAAAAGAAGAATCTATATTATCTATATCGTTTTCGGTTTCGGTTACGTATATAAAAAATTAAATATTTATATGTTACTTTTGGATTTTTTTTTTGTGAATTTGTGACTTGTTTTCCGTAAGTAACCTATAATTTTAAATCAACCTATCACAGCATTATTATGCAGAACAAAACTAAAAGAAAATATATTCGAAATGATACAAAAAATATTATTTAAATTAATATATAGAAATGACTGTTTTATTATATATTAATATATCTGTATATAAACCTTTTTTTTATTTCCATAAGGAATATATTAAAAGGATTTAAAGACATGTTACCTAGTTTCTATAGACTTAAGATGGGTAAAAGAAACATAACATCCCATATAAATGTAATTAGAAAACATCTACAATGCTCACTCGACCCATACAAAAGTTATCCCAATTTATTAGAACCAATCGTATAATTGAAATTTGATGA
>DWGR01004678.1:0-10954 GCA_018247715.1 Heliconius burneyi
TTTGTTTCAAGACTGGTTCTTGTTATGCACTGTTCCATTACGTTTTTATTTTGAATCTCCGCCGCAAAGTCAAAAAACTTGAAGAATCCATTGTTCTTGTTAACTTCGACATTGTTACTACGACGACTAAATCATGTGATTACTTACGGGAAACTATTTTATTAAAATCGGAGTTGTAGCGTAGATGCATAGTGTGACTGTAAACGCGACGGTTGTGGGTTCGATCCCCACTCGAGGGAATGAAGTAATATATATTGATATTTGTATTTCTTTGCTCTGGTACCAAGGTGAAAGTACCGACATTCAACATGCAATGCTTCGAAACTTTAAGCGGAAAATGGGGACGGAGTGTCCTTATACTAGATGATAGGACAGAACTATCTTAATGGGAAATTGTCTTAACACTTGGTTTCTTCTGGGTACCCTGCTGTATGCAGGATACAACTTTATACTCATGACAAAACCTTATTACGCAACATCCTAAAACAAATGAATAGAGGCAAATAATTTAAAATAGTGACCATTAGCCATTATTAGGTATTTATGATATTTAGAAAAAAAAAATCCAAATAGGTTTATGTATCTAATTTTAAAATAAGATGTAATTAGACTGATATACTCGTACAATAATTATTGTTATGGTAACGCGTAATAATTCCTATTGTAATCTAATAATTATATTTTTCATAAGATTTGGAGGTCGTGGCGCAGTAGCACAAGCGTACAACTATAACGCGACGGTACCAAGGTAAAAGTGAGGCGTTGAGTCCGCCAGTCAATACGCAATACCTCGAAAAATTCGGCTTAAAGTGGACAACGGCTTTAACACTAGGTTCCCAAAGATATAGCGTGAAGCAAAAAAATATTTTATACAATTTTCGCTGTATAAACGAGGATCGCTCTCATGCAACCTTGTAGAATTCAATGGAGAGAGGTACAAAATATTAAGTAAATTATGTGCAACATTCAGTCTGACAGAGATTTACATAAGAAAAAGGTGATCTGAGAAACAAAAATATTAAATTATAAATTGTAATTGCTGTGTTGGGCTGCTGACGGTATCTTTACTTCGTGCAAGTTTTTAAATTCAAGAAAGTTTTCAAAATTCGAATATCGAGTATTTGATCTTAAAGGCAAAATAAGTTTTATAAATAAAAAATTCGTTATTGCGATGTAGGTTCGAGGAGTTGTGCCACTCAACACTCGACGGAGTGTCTTAACACTTGTTAGGTTAGATTAGGTTTTTGCCTATCCTGCTTAGCACGATGACGTATAAAGTTGAAAAAAAAAACTTTATTATTTATTCATATATGTACATCTCCATATTGTTTAAAAGTATCACTCGCATAAAATCGTTTCCATATTATTTTAAGTACAAATTGAATTAAAAGAGGTCCTCACTTACATACAATTGAATTAGGAAAGATGTAAATAAATAAAATCCGTGTAGGCTCGTGAGTCGGATCCCACTTCTGCTCGCTCAAGTGAATTGCTCGCTATTTAAGTGATTTAAATCTGATTTCTATAATGGTTTCATTTTATTAAAAGGTTTTTACTGAAATTCTAAGAATAATAGACGCTTTATTAGTTTTGTCGTATGTATTTATGTAGGTACCAACATCTAAATCTCACTCTCTCTTTCTCTCTCTCTTCGTAGTCGGTTTTTTATGTTTGGGGGATCGTGGTCAGCATCAGGATACAATTTCGTGTGGATGGTCTGCCCCCAACGGCTTATGTTCTGCGTGTGTTTTACAACCGTATCTGTAGGTTATATCTTCATGTCTATGACTATATATACATAGACGCCGTTCGTGGTGCAGGGACACAAACGTTTGACTATAAACGCGAAAGGTTGTGGGTTCGATTCCTGCTCGAGAAAATTAATTCATTTTTTTCATTTCTTTGCTCTGGTAACGAGGCTAAGCGAGACGTTGAATTCCGTCAACACGAATGCCTCCAGAATCCACCAAAGAATGTCTTAATTGGAACGGAGTGTCTTAACACTAGTTTCCAAGGTTCCTCGATCGAACGTTTTGCCGACCATGCTAAGTGCGGCATACAGCGTGGAGTTAAAAAAATGTGTGTATAAGTGTAATAACCGAAATATCCGGCCTCGTCGGGGTTTTTTTGTAACCAAGTGACGGACAGGATGTACGCCTAAAGGTATCCGTCACGCTTTTTTATAACAAAAGCAGGATAATACCATGCAAAACGCGAAACACGGCTTCCGAGGCTGCCCATCACCGATAATGTGTTGACATTAAATTCATTATATCTAATACATATTTTTATTACGAAATTTTGATAAGTATATATGACAGATCTGGGCTTTAAAAAATGAAACCAATATCAAATAACGATACATTTTGTGTCCTTTGTGTCTTTTCTGTTTTTGAAATTTATAAAAAAACTGTATGGTACTCTAACTTTGCTACACAAGTTAAAACTGGAGAACTTTGAAAAACTCTTGAACGTTTTTCTGTTTTTATAAAAACTGAAATAAAAAAATGACTAGAATATTTTTCCACATGGTCTGACAGCAATAGGAATTAAATAGTTAAAAAATATCTTTTAAAGAATTGTTATTGAGAATTTTTGCTGTAGCTGCAACGATAGTTAATATAAGTTCAGTATAGTCCATATCTAGACGTCTGTACCCGCGAGGGTTGTGTATTCGATCCCGGCTGACTAATGATATCAGTTAAAATAATTTTTATGTCCTAGCTCTGGACAACAAAGCACGGATTCGAAATCTCAAAAATTAGCTAACTAGGTTCCTTCGTCCGTCCCTTGCAATGCGGGAAACGGCGGGACGATGAAGCTGTCAATACTTAATGCCTTCTTTCCGTTAATTTGCGCATCATTTTACCTACCAGGAAAATATTAGCAGCATTTGGTTTAGGATCGGATTCTGTACCTTCCGTTAACAAACATATGTACATAAGTATACACTTTTAAATCCAGCACGCACCACGGTGGCTTGTAAAATAATCTATTTTATTTATCTTTAAAATAATCTGTTTTATTTATCATAAAACATTATTTTTATTTTTTGTAGATTTAAGATGTATTCCGCACATAGCAGGATAGGCAGGGGGAATTTGGGAACCTACTGTTAAGACACTTAGTTCACTGTTCTCAAGTGGGATTCGAACCCACAGCCGCGTTCACAGTCACACCGTTGTGCCCTTGGGCCACGACTACCTCCGAATGGTCTAGCCAAAAACTATTATCTAACATAATATTCATATATTATGTAATACGAGTATATATAGTATAGAACTCATGTTCTAAGACGAAGCTCTTGCTGTTGTTATTAATTGATATTAAAGAATATCGAAGTAAACTTTCCTTACCTGAAGGATGCTGATATTTAGATAAAATCTTTAAAATTTTATTAAAGTTTGTAATATTAAAAGACGCACCTGCTCACAAAAATATCTAAATTGTGCTAGCTGCTGCTCTCAAAGATGCCTAAAATACAATAAAGGCAAAAAGTTATATAGATTTAATAAGCCATTTTCAAATTATGATAATCAAGCAATTACTATAACGGTGTGTTTGTTTTATAAAAAATAGGTAGGTAGTATATGATTAAAGTATACGATATCTTTGTACGATCTGGAAAAACTAAACATTCCTGTGAGATAGTAAATGGGGGTCATTAAAGTGATGAAAGACAAGGTGATTGAACCCATGTCCTTCGATATGGTTGTTGGTTGCTGTCACTGTGACGCATCACGCAGTACGACGCAATGCTTCGAATGAGTCTTCGAGTACTACTTAGTCATAAATTATACAAACTTCCTATCGTTTTTTAATAACTTAATCAATATTCAATTACTCAACTATTAAGATATCGTATAATTATTCGTTTTTATTAATTTACATGTCATAACGAATTTTAAACCGGTTTTTAAGATTTATTATACACAACAAACGATAAGTGGGTGCTTAAAGCGTACGTATCTTGCCGTGGCCTTATAATATAAGGAATAAGGATCAAAAGCGGGTGTACGTTACTGGTGTGTCGTCAGAGGCCGGCTACCTCCTTGACTTTATGGTTCCAATTCAAAAACAAGGTCAAACGGTCTGCAGAAGAAAAATATTTATATGGGAGTGTATCCTGTAAGTACCCTTCTTAAAGTATGGGAATGCGTTAAATATTATATCAAATATTTTTTTATTGTATTTATGAGTTAATAATTTTATATGACTATATTTAAAATCGAGTTTTCTTATAATCTTGTACGATACACTATAATGTACAAACGAATAATTAAGTAGTAAAGATAAGTAAGATAGAAAAAAAATCATGTAATAAATTTTCATACTAATTATTATTACTCGTATTTATAAAGAGCTCCCAACACAGATACAGATCTTGAGATGCCGTTTTCATTCATAAAAGATATACATATAGCTCTCTTAGATATTAATACAATTCTGAACTTTAACATTACCTAGTTTTTTAATATGAAACTAACTAATTACACAAAATTACAAAAATATTAACATATTTTTTCAGTGATTTAAAAAACCCGAGATCTAATGGAAGTGTGTTTGTAAGAGTAACTTAAGATTTTTCGGACCATTTCATACTAAGATGGCTTAAACTTAGTTCCCCGAAGAAAAGTTCGTAATTTTTCATGGCACCCGTTTCGGTTGTTACAAAGTTCCGTTTTCAGGTTATTTGTTGGGTCATGAATCTTGTCGCTTGGGCTCACCTCCTCGCAGACGGTGAATGAATACAAACAGCGCTTGCCTTTTCTCTATTCTTTTTATTTATATTGTCTGTCAATGAAAGAAGTATATTTTTAACTTCACTCTGCATCTTACAGGCAGAGGGATAAGACACTGTTGCCGATTTTCTGACGGATTCTGGAGGTATCACGTATCGAGTGGCAGAACTGAACGTCTCGCTTTGTCTTGACACCAGACCGAAGAAATGAAAATATTAAATATTTCATATCCTCGATTGGGAATCGAACCCACAACCTACCGTGTACACGCTTTTGCCTCTGCGTCACGACTGACCTCAACATGTAGTATTTTCTATTATATTTTTAATATTTGTTTATTACTAATATTAAGTGAATATATCTGCCAATTATAAATCTGTTATAAACTGAACAAAAAAGGAAAATAACAACATAAGAGTATACACGACTAAACAAATACATTATAGTAACGACATCATTAGAAAAAAAAGACCTCTATTTTTTCAAGCTTCAGTTTCTGAACTTATTTTTTTACTAGGACATCTAATATAAACTTGAACTGTAATAACAATTTCGCTATAAGAATGGAGACTTAGTACAGCGAATTTTTTTTTCGCTGTATTTCTAAATAAGTCTTACCGATGCAACCGTAAAAGTTTCGAAGGACACTCTAAAGTTGTCGTCGTGGGTATTTTGTTCGTGCAAAGTAAACCTTTTCCTCGAAACACAGTCTACCTTGCTACTTTATAAATGGTACTCGAGAACAAGATTGTTTCAAACAAATTATAAAATTCTTGGTGGTTTTAAAAAAATGGGAAATTTAGAAAGAAAATTGATAAGAGCTTATTTTATTATCAGCTTCACGCTGTATCCCACACAATATTTTAATTTCTTCGCTCTGGTAACAAGACAAAGCGCGGCGCTAACTTCCGCCACTCAACATGCAAAATTCGGCGGAAATTAAAAAGTCACCTCAGAATAACTTGCTGTATGCGGAAAACAGTACTATTTAACTTAATAGCATTACTTTCAGCGTTGTATTTTAAAGATACAATTTAAATACAATAAACTATTAATAACTCTATTTGTCACTTATATTAATTTAGATACTTAATTTCCTTTTATACCTTTTTAATACGAATATATTAGTAAATTAGATTGCAATGGTAGTAAAATAGAATGTCAAACTAATGATCGTGGACAAACAGACAGCCGGGCTTAAATCCCTGTAAGGGAATAACGTTATATTTAAAGTAGATTAAATACACTATACAGTTATCTGTTAATGCCTGTGCATTGTTTCAGGACTATAAGCGTTGAAGTGGGACTTCAAAGAGTGAACACGTGATAGTTACAGATTCGAACTTTAATTCTGGTGAATGATTATATTTTCATGTACCCGCACTGGTTACACAAACACACAACTGTTTCAAAAATATTTAAAATAAAATACAGCTTCAAAATTTGTCATTAATTTTAGTATATAATTTCAAATAATAAAATAGTTACTAAGAGATAAATATATAATATATTTGAAAGATCTACTGATATCAAAAGCCTTCTCTAAGAAACATATATAAAAAAATATGATTGACGGGTAATTAATATAGATAATGGAAGATTCTTTCTTTACGAGAGATCATTTCAGTGGGAATAATTTAGGAGGCCGTCGTGGCTCAGTGGAATACATCCGACTGTAAATGCGATGGTTGTGGGTTCCCTCCCCACTCGTGGGAATGATTATATTTATTTTTAACTCCTTGCTCTGATAAATAAAATTTTATTTTCTTCTCACTTCTCGAATATAAATATAAATTCACATATACATGTTATAGAAATACACAAAAAGTGACTACTAGCATTGCTCGCACGTATCATTAGCGTACTTCAGTATATTTTTTGGTTGTTTCTTCACGCCTTAGCGGTTCGGCTGATCGTTATTCAATTTGGCACATGGATTGTTTTTGACACGAGATCGGACGTCGGCTATTTTTTCCCATTGAAAAAGTTGAATGTATTCCTGTGGGTAAACCTTTTATTCATCTATTCAAATTTGACGTGACAGTTACAAATAAATGATAGCAGTGCGTAAACTACTGCATACTGGCGTAATGTCTCGTTAAGACCGATTCACGGTCCCGCAAGTTTATTAAAAAAACCAATTTCGCGACGAATATCTAAAAGCAATTTTGAAACAATTTCTTTTATAAAAAACACATTAAGAAACTTTTTTACTTTGCGTGGAGAAAGTTTGACCAAAATAAAACGTAGTCCCCGCAAAAGATTAAAAGGGCCCGCGGTGACGAGGAAATAACGAAATAAAAGGAAACTCTTGTTGGACCGTAAAAACCAAACTGTTTACATTTATCTCCACTGTAGATTATAAAGTCGTGTTGAAGCATTTAAAATGGACAAAATATATTCGTTTAGATGTTAGAGTTAAAACTGGAATGGGGTTTAGGGAACGGCCTCAACCCAAGACAAGGATCTAACCTAGCTCAAATTAATTTATCATTTAGATGAACCAGCGGTACATTACATTAAATAAATAACAATCTTCATTAATTTCTATTTTCTTATAATTAATACATTACCCTTTTAGATGAATACCGCATAATATAATATAGACTATATAAACATTTAACTATATTATACAAGAAAAGGTGAGCAGAAGATGTACAAAAAATTGAAAAGAAGGATACATTACAGGAATTTTATTTGTATATATCAAATAAGAACCAAAATATTTAACAAAAAGATATAATAATATATTTTTTAACAGGAACAACAGTTAGTAATACATTAGATACGTTGATCGTTTTTGTTACGGCGAAATTTAAAAAGAGAGTTACGGAAAGGATCCAAAGCATTTTGTTCGAAGAGATGCCTTATTTTAATGTTTATATTAAGTAACAATTCCCATAGGATAACTTAAAAAGGCGCTTCGGCTTGGATGTCTTACAAGAGCTCCTTAGGACTTTAAGGTAGGAAATTTTTACTAGAGATGGATTATACGTACCCACTCCAGATAATTTTTAATAAGAAAAGCAAATCCAGAATATTTATCTTATTTTCTAAACGATCTAATTTAATCTACGTTCTGTTTCATTCCAAGAAAAATTACAAAAAAAATCTCTGAAATTATTTAAAATAAAAATCAACCATCGTATTCACGATCAGATTAAATTTTCACATTCAATAAGATCACAAAAGAAGGTATAATTTTTCATAAATTAATACAGCACTCAAAGCTACCTTATATAAAACATTAGCGCATAAAGGATAAATAATCACCTTCAAGAAACTTGGTCTTAAAGTTCAATAGCAGATGTGTTGAGAGGAAGAGTGGAGTGAGTGATTGAGTGGAGGTAAAGTGCGTATTGTAGGTGCTACCAGAGTGCTATGTCGGTATCAGCCCTTGTGTTTTGTCTTAACACTGGGTTTCCTTCTCTCCGTCCCCCACTTTACGCCGAATTTTTGAGACATTGCGTGTTGAGTGGCGGAAGTCAACACCACGTTCTGCCTCGACACCAGAGTGAAGAAATGAAAAAATAAATTTTCATGTCAATTACCCATTAATTATGAACTCGGTGCTGGTTTCTGTCTTACAAAGTAAGAGGCAAAGGTATTAATATAATTACTACATTTTATCCAAGGAGAACATTTCGATCCCATAACACTAGCCACTGAAATACGTACGAGTACTTTAAGTTTTAATATTTAAGTAAGTTTCAAACCAAATTTTCTTTCAAGATCAATATTTTCTTGTAATAAAGTTAGTCTAGTGAAATTAAAATGTGATTTTTTTAAATAAATAAATTATTTTTATTACAACTTTTATAATTTCAAAATACATTATAACTCAAAAAGCCTTAAAATAACATCTCTTGCCAATTATTTTCTAAGGTAGGTATACTTGAAATTCATTATACATTATATATTCAGTTCGGTGAATATAAATCAATAGAATGTTTTAAAGATAATAAGATATCAAATATATGATACCCAAAATATCTTTTACAATTTCTAAGTATAACTCTACATATACTTTTAGATTACATTTTACCTATCTTTTTATATAATAAAAAAATCTTCGAACGATTTTCTTTTATGTAAATGATTTAAGTTTTATATAAATTCACACCTGAGCCCGTAGAGAGAGTCCAATGTCAAGACACTATTTTCTCAACTGTCCACCAGGACAAGACTCACCGTGCGGGTGCCGGGTTAATTAATAATACGGGATACGGGATAACTTTTTTGTATTTTCTTTACTAATCTTCTTTCACAAACACTATTAATTTTCATATTTTTATTCATATACTTATTTAACATGCTTACTCCATTAGTTCTGTTTTAATGACTCTTGAATCTTACTACGATATAAGGATTTTATAATATAGTATAAGAGGAAACGACAACTAAGACGTGATGTTAAAAAATGATTGCTGTTTTAACGTTACGTATTAGTTGGTTTTATAGATTATTTACTACCTACACGAAAATTTGAAAAAAAAACATATCGCACCGCATTTAGCCTGCCACTTAAAACCTAGTGTCTAGAACTTTCGGTGGAGAGTGGGGAGCGGAGTGTCTTAACACTAGATTCTCTTAGTCTCTGCTGCTGTAACCAGGGTTAATCTAAAAAATGCTAAAGTAAGACGTAGCGCTATTAAATTATAATAAATTTTAAAGGTACGAATATAAACGCTTGCATCGTGTACACGTGCCGCTTGGATGAGATTCAAACGAAAATAGATTACCTATGCAGATTTCGAATGAACTGCGTTTGTTTCATACGATTTTATTACTCCTTGAAATAATTTTACTAAATGTACATATAAAAATATATTTGACTAAATCTAGGTAGAACATGGGGACTATCATGGCATACGGCTGTGAGTTTGATCTCCATTTGTAGAAGAATGAACTTCTTATGAATTCTATATTATTATCTTATGAATTCGATATTCCCCACGTTGGCAAGACGAAACGCAACGTTTGCTACCACAATATCTCAGATTTTAACAAAAAGTTGTGTTTTTACCACCAGGATAGGAGCCTGGCCTCCTACCCTGGTGTGATAAATGAGGCATAAAACGTGAAGCTCAATAAAAATTAAAGAATAAAAGTTTTATTCGTACGTGAATAAAGGCGTATTATGGTTTATAATTCCAATGACTTCGTTTTATCTATAGGTAATATTGCTCGTCATTAAGCTCGATCGTGAGTAATTATTTTCTAGCATTTCATACAGGGCTTTAAACGAAATGTGATTAAACTCATAAAGTTTATAGCTGAAACTAGCGACTACTATTCTTTTTTTTATTACTATCCGATTTCTTTAAAAAGAGGAGGTCATCAATTCGACTGTATTTTTTTAATGATTGTTACTACAGAACTTTTGACTGCACTGCTGAACCCACAACCATTTTTAACCAAATTCACACGAAATGAGTTCCGCCACTCAACACGCAACTCCTCATAAAATGGGGAACAGAGTGTCTTAATACTTGGTTCCCTCTGCCTACGATGAGGGGAGCGGCGTACAACGTAAAGCTGATTTGTCTATTTATTTCTTAATATCTTTGGTCTGTAGACAATTGTGGTGTTTCCTATATTATTTTATTTGCACATAATAGATTTTTTTTATATATTCCACAACAACAGCTTGACGCACATAATAAAAATACACCTAGTTATTCAGGATTCATACCTCTTGGTTGATGATTTAGGAAAGGATAAAAATATATTTGTTATAAAATATATTAATCACCACCAGGTTTCGATAAGCTGATATGATGAAGATGAAGATGTTCTAAAATAAGTATTTAATTTCTTGTGACTTGACATGTAGATAAAAAACGACTCAGTCATATATAATAGGTAACAGTTTTAGAGCGTCAATCTTTTTCTTACACAATTTCCTTAGTAATTTCTATTATGCAAATATATAATTGAAAATTTTCCTTCGCATCGCTATCACCAGTGTTTTATGGCTAAGCGTGTTTAACCTGATTCGATACAGCTGTATGTGTATTTTACAGGCATAATAAATATAGTTGTCATTTTGTGAAGTGACATACTATAAATAGTGCAAGGAATAGTGAAGTATATTGTAACATACTTCACTACTACACTGTGTTACCCAACGATGGTGTGCATGTAGATAGGTAATAGGATGTTATGAGTTTGGGTTCAAATCTCATGGAGTACATACTTTACGAGTATAT
>DWGR01004679.1:0-10954 GCA_018247715.1 Heliconius burneyi
ATACAGTAAAAAATTATACATTTACTCCGTCAAACCATTTAAATGGTTTACCGACGGACAATGCTCTCGTGTACACTTAAGAACTAAAACTTAACTTAATGATTAAAACAAATTTTACATTTAATCAGAGTTATAGTATGCATATACATACACACACACACATGCATGCACACATATACATACATACATATGTACACATGTATATCTATACATACATATACATACATATACACATACACACACACGCACACATATACATACCAACACAGACACATATTTACATTTATAAATATGTGTCTGTTTGTGTTGATCCTCACCTCTCAATTCAGAAGCGTGCGAGTGCTTAGAAACGTGCATAGATCATCGCTTCAACGCATTTTGCGCAAAGATCTAAAGTTGCACCCGTATAAAATTCAATTGGTGCAGGAGTTGAAGCCCTAGGATATCTATTCAAAGACTAAAATTAGTAAACGAGATAACTGAGAGATTACACACGTTCACCAACATCATATTCTCTGGTGAAACTCATTTTAATCTGAATAATGTTAATAGGCAAAACTGTCGCAATTAGCGTACAAATAATCGGAAACGTAAGCATCAGAGACCTCTTCATTCGCCAAAAGTAACCGTATGGGCTGCAATGTCACCGGGAGGAATAATCGGCCCATTCTTTTTTGAAGACATGGTTCCACCAGGATAGAGCGACATCACACACGTCTAATGTGTCACTACCACGAGTTCGTGAGATTTTTCCAGGAAAATTAATCTCCATAAGAGGGGACATAAATTGGCCTCCATGCAGTCCTGATTTGATTCCGATGGACTTTTTTCTGTGGGGTGTACGTCAACAAACCAACTTCTCTGGCGCAATTAAAACAAAATATTCGCCACGAAATGAAAGCTATCACTGAGCATACGTGTCAAGCCGTCATAAGAAATTTTAGCGCTAGGTTAAGTTTAAGTTATGTTAGGGTATGTATGGTCAGGCACTCTATTTTCATGCTCCCCGCAAGGGCCCACCATCGGATGCCCACATTAGTATCGGTGGCGTCAAAATTGACGTTACACGGAGCATGAAATACCTCGGACTTGTTCTGGACGGCCGGAGGAGTTTTCGGGGTCACTTCACATCTTTGGCCCTGAAACTGTTGAAGACGGCGGCGGCTCTAACGCGCCTTTTGCCCAATGTAGATGGGCCGGGCGCCTCGAGCAGTCGGCTGTACACCGGAGTGGTCAGCTCGATGGCCCTCTACGGTGCTCCCGTATAGGCGGACGCCCTGGATGGGCATAACATCACTCTGCTGCGACGGGCGCAGAGGGTGATAGCCATCCGGGTGATACGAGGGTACCGAACCATCTCCGGTGAGGCGGCGTGCGTGCTGGCTGGAGTCATGCCGTGGGATCTGGATGCGCTTTCCCTGGCGTCGGTCTATTGCCGGCGTCGGGGCTTAGCGTCCAGGGAACTAGTTAGCCAAGCACGCGCTGAGGAGGCGCGGGAAGCGTCTTTAGATGTGTGGGAATCCCAGCTGGCGACACCATCCGCCGGTCGGTTGACGATCGAGGCGGTCCGTCCAGTATTCCGCCAGTGGTTAGCGTGGCGTCACGGTGTCCTGACCTTCCGCACCACACAGGTGCTCACGGGGCATGGTTGCTTCGGGGGTTACCTGTGTTGGATTGCTGGGAGGGAGCCCGATGCCCGCTGCCATCACTGCGACGACTGCCTCGACGAGACGGCCCAGCACACGTTGTAGGTGTGTGCAGCCTGGGCGTCTCAACGTCGCGCTTTGCACGACGTCATCGGGGACGACCTTTCCCTGCCGGCCGTAGTCAAGGCCATGGCCGGTAGCGAAACGTCGTGGCATGCGGTCTCCTCCTTCTACGAGGCAGTGGTGCTCGAGAAGGAGTCGGCGGAACGTTCGGGGGAGGTTTCTGCCGAACTCGCTATCCGCCGTAAGAGACCTGGTCACCGGAGGGTGGCATACGACCGCCGCCTTCCGCCCTAATGAGCCAGAGGGCGGTCAGCTTGGGGAAGCTGGCCGTCTACTAACCTGGCCCGAGTAGGCGCGCGCAGGTAGCTCCCGCGCGCTACTCCGAGTAGGCTGTCGAGGGTGCCCACACACCCTTGACTCCGCGACGTGCCTTACAGGCTCCCGCCGCCACGTTTCATGGAAGACTCAAAAGTCCTCGCGTCTCGCAGCCAGTGGCGGTCGAGGAGGAGCACCGTGAGGTTTTAGTGGGTATACGGACGGCTCTCGCAAAAATTGCCAGTCCGCGAGGCCCACATAACCAGCTTGAGTCCCCACTCGGGCCGGTATCTGTAAAAAAAATAAGTAATAATAATAAAATAACAAAGGGTATGTACGTCTTTGAAAATACTGAACCAATCAACTTCAAACTTTTACCAATTGTTTTGTTTTAACTCAACTTAACATCTTAAGTTTGTTTCATCAAAATCGGATTATTAAAAAAAAGTTATAGTCATTTGAATGAACTCAAGGCATTAGTAATAACTATATATTAACCAATTGTACGTTTATAAGCATGTTGTTTTCTCCTTGAGGCTGTTGTGGCGCAACGGCACAAGGGTGTGACTATGACGCGACGGTTGTGGGTTCCATATCCACTCGAGGAAGTGAAATATTTATTTATGTGTATATTTCCATTTCATCGCTCTGGTGTCGAGGCAAAGCGCGGCGTTGAGTTCTGCCACTCAACACGCAATGCCTCCAGAATTCGGCAGAAAGTGGGGAACGGAGTGTCTTAATACTAGGTTCTCTCTGCCTACCCTGCTGTGAGCGGGATACAGCGTGAAGCTGATTTAATTTATAGGTTTTTATAGTTTTCTCTTTTTGTGTAATATTGTCACTTTTTACCGTACATTCTCCTTTGTATGTTTTCCCTTTAATATGACATTGGCGAAGTGATTAGTGCTGGACTGGCACGCTCGGAACGCCATAAATAAAGAACAACAACAACAATCATGTAGTTCAAGCGGGTGAAGCCGCTGGCAGGCCGCTAGTGTACAGTAAAAATAATTATACCTATTAGAAAGTTATACGTTAGAGTACATGATTGTGGGCTCCAATGCGTAAATAATAATTAAAGATTGTTTCTAATATTTTTTTATATTTTATCGAAGTAAAGATAAAACATGAAGAGGACTTCGTGGCACAGCGGCACAAGGGTGTGACTGTAACGCGTGGTTGTGAGTTCGATCCCTACTCGACGAAGTGAAATAATTATTTCCGTTTTTATTTCCATTTTTTCGCTTTGGTGTCGAGGCAAAGCGCGTTGTTGAGTTCTGCCACTCAACACGCAATGCCTCCAGAATTTGGCACAAAGTGGGGATCGGAGTCTTAACATTAGGTTTTCTCTGCGTAACCTGCTGTGTGCGGGATACAGCGCGAAGATGATTTAATTTTTGATTTTATATACATCTATATTTTTGCCGTGTGTTCCCGGCTTAGAATAGGATCACCCTGGTACTGGTGGTGTCGTAAAAAAAAATTATCAGTCTCCTACTGGATGTAAGATCGCCTCGACCAAATACCGATTGGTATTGAGACCATTCAACGGCTTCCGGCTACCTTGTAGGATTTCCACCTTCCTTCCAGCCTTCCTGTTCTTATCTCTAATATAACTTAGAGAATTAGAGATAACTCTAACAGGAGTTTTTGATATTTCATTTATATTTTAAAGGGTAAACAAAGGAATTCTCGTGACACTGGTTCCCCACTTTTCCCCTAATTATTGGGACAATGCGTGCTTAAATTTTTATTTGTGTTTGAGTGCTACACAGATATTAACACATCGTTCAATAATGTGTGTTACTAACTAATTTAAACACATATTTTTGCCAAAATTCATTTTTATTCATCAACATAGTCCCCTTTTAGAGAGATACAATCATTCTAACGCTTTTCCAATCTTTCATTACCGCCTTTGTAGAAATTTCGGAAAAAAATATTGATTTGGTATTAGTGGAGCCATCTATGTGTTAGTCAAACACATTATTGAACAAAGTACGTTTTGTTATTTATTTAATGACACGTTAAGAAAAGATCAAGACACGTACCAGCGTGTCGAGCTAAGTTAAAAAACTGGAAACTTTCAATTCAATTCAAAATATTCTTTATTCAAATAGACTGTGTAAGCACTTTTGAATCGTCGACAATGTGTGTAATATATGAGCCATTTCAAGCTTTTAGGCTTTTCATGAATTGTTAACCAATCAATCTAGCCAAGTTCTGTGTTCACTTGAGATATAACATAATTCAAGTCCTAAATGTGACTTGGCTATTTTTTACCACCAGGCACCAAACCATAGTACACTAAAACACTGAAAGTAAAAATTTGTCGTTGTTTGTTGTCAAGTGAACACAAAATTAGGTATATAAATCCCCATTTTTTTTTTTGGTGGAAGTCAGGAACCACGCATTACTTTACATATAACTTGGCTCACATTTCACATTTATACTTGTGATGGGATTATCTGTAAGACATTAACAGTAATGGTAAAATTGCTTTTTGCTTTCTGTAATTGTATTTGTTTTTTACGTTTTTTCCCCTGGGCCACGATGACTCCTTGTGTTTGTGTACATTTTATTTCTTACTTTTTTATTTATACTCAATATTTTACCTACCTATTTATATAAACGTATAACGTATAAATGTATCACTTTAATAGGCTTAAGTAATACATTTCATAAAATCATAGTTTTATAAGATTTAAAATTTTAGATATTTTAAAAAACTCACTGGGGTAATGTAGATAAACAAATAAAATGTAATACATTGTATAATTTTATGTTTAATTATGATTAAAATAAGAATAATAAATACATTAAATGTGTCATTAAAACTTAATTCGTAATAATCTGAATCCAGTCCAATCATTTTTGTGTCATTTATTGAAAAAAAACAGAAAGAAATTGATTATTTAAATATATTTTATATTTCTGTATCCCATAATCTATTCATCATGCTCTTTCTTTTATTGACAAATCGTTTATTATAAAAGAAGGCGTCGCTTGTTAATCGACACTCAAAGCTCTGAATGTTCCTGGAACACCCAAAGCTTGATCTTCGTCCGTCAGTACCCTCAAATCCTCATTTGTAGTCGCCTTATTTATTTCATTCATATATTCTAAAAATTCCTCTGCTGTAAGAATATCTAGAAAGTCATCTGTAATATAAATTATATATATACTTAATTGATAATATGTTTCAAAATACTTCTAAAAATTATTCGTAGCTTTTAGGTATGATTTTCAAAGAAAATATCAAAAAATAAATTCAAGTCAACAGACACACATACAAAAAAATATAATCTCATTTCTTCGCTCACGTAATAAGGTGAAGTGCGGCGTTGGGTTCCGCCACTCAATACGCTTTGCCGCCTCCAGACAGTGGAGTAGCGAGCTGAACTCGCGACCGGGGCAAAATAGTTGTTTAGCACCCAGATGAGCCCATTTAATTTTATATGTATTAAATACATATATTTAAATAGTCTTGCTTGACCATTCGCCCCTTTGGGAGTAGCGCCAGGGGCATGATGCCTCCGTTGCTGCCCCCTCATTATGCTGCATTCGGTGGAAAGTAGGGAATGGAAATGTCTTAACGGGAACAGAGTTCACTTCTTCGAGTCTCATCATTCTAAGGAGTTTAAGATGTTATAATAACTGTAGACAGCAATTAAAAAATAACACTTACTATGCAATTCCATTAATGTTTTTTCATTGCCGCCATATTCTTTTGGCAAGGTTTCTTTAGGCACATATTCGTACAGTGTGTCCATGGTTTTGTGTACGACGATGCGAGATGCAAGCTTAGCGCTGAACACTTGTTTGAATAAGGCCACCAGTGCATCTATAGCTTTAGATTGTGATAAAATATGTATGCCTTTGATTCTCATTCCATATCCTTCCTATAGAAATGAAAATATTATAAAATAATGTTTTAGAAACAAATAGAAGACTTACAACGCTTCTTTCTTGGTTTTTTTTTATAGTTGCCTGTAAGAAATTTCTTTTAGTAATAAGACCGCCATATCACATCTGTGTGATCTTTAAATGAACTGTATCTTTTATTAGTATTCTTTTATTTTATTTTTTTGTTCTATACGTGCAATAAAGAATTATTATTACTAACGCTGATACTTTTATTAATTAAAAGTAAAGTACTCGTAAGTAAGAAATTATGTTCAAAATCAAGTCAGATTTGGCCATCGCGGGCTCCGTATCAATTAGCACTAGCTTTAATAAAATACTTTTTTCTGTGTAACTCATATTCAAATTATATGCTTTTCCTTTATTTGTACTGTAAGTTTCATTTTTCCCCAAGTTTCATGTTTCTAGGTCATCTATCTATGCAACTAAAAACAAAGGATAAACGCTCGTATCAATTGATTATTCTACCTTAGATGGAGATATTTATTGAAAAAACACAAAAAAATTCATAACACAATATTGATGTATAATTTATATTTCTATGTCCCACAACCTATTTATCTTACTCTTTTTATTCTTCTTTCTTTTCTTGGCAAATCGTTCATTATAAAACAAGACGTCCTTTATCTAATATTTAGTAATCATTTCAGGAAAGAGACGAAACAAAAGAGACGGACAATAAAGTGGTAACATAAGAATATTGTTATTTTATTTTGAGTTACGGGACCCTAAAAATGGCATTGCTAGAATATGGTAATAATGGTTAATGATCTATTAATTCCCCACCGCTTGATCAAAATCTATGGGATACTTACCGTGGACCTACATTGAGAACTAACAATATAAATAACGGAGAAAATAAAAAAATGGACAGTTATTTCATAAAAAATCGTTACAAACATATATTTGTAGTTCATTTCAAGTTAAGTTTGTTATGTTTAAAAAGCTGTACTCCCCGTTCACCATCTTGAAATTGGTACAGAACCCTCGATAGGCCTGTCTGACTCGCACCTGACTAGTTTTGTGTTATTAAGTCGTCGCTATTACCTTTATAATAAGTAGCCCTTGTCGTAGTTCCGTAAGGTTGTATGCTTTCAACGTTTCCATAATATTTGCTTCGTTAAGATCCAAAATCATTACTAATCCGTTGCAATAATCGTGTGCTTGTATGTATTCGCTTTGCTACGATTGAAATAAAGAAAAGGTACAAATTGTAGAATCAGCTTCACGCTGTATCCCGCACACAGCAGGGTAAACAGAGGGAACCTAGTGTTAAGACACTCCACTTTCTGTTGAATTTTGGAGGCATTGCGTGTTGAGTGTCAGAATTCAACGCCACGCTTTGCCTTGACACCAGAGCGAAGAAAAGGAAATATAAACGTAAATAAGTATTTCACTTCCTCGAGTGGGATCGCACCGCATCGTGCCGCTGCGTCACGACGGCCTCATTGTAGAAGTTGACCGTAAAGATTTGGTATTATTTAAAATTTGTACATTTTTCACGCCTTATCCCGCAGGGTAGGCACCTAATACCTATTGTGAAGACACTCCGTTACCCCAATTTTAGAGGCATTGCATGTTGAGTGGTGGAATACAACGCCGCGGTTTGCCTCGCCGCCAGAGCAAAGAAAATATAAATTTTATTCACTATCACAATAGTACCTATGCATTGAAAATAAACTTAATCACATATTTTTTTCTTTTACATTTAAGCAATATAATAAAAAAATCATACCATGAAAAAATATTGATATGCTTGTAACAAGCCAATCGGATACGTTTTTGCTTCACTTTTAAAGACGAATATTCTGTAATGCTCCTTCGTTAGCTTACGCATAAAAACACCTCGTCTAAAAATTCAAGAAATACTTAAAAAAATAAAAGAAAATTGCCAAAATAAATGAGTAAGAATATTGTTTTGAAGTTAAGCGTATTTATTTTAAGTCGTGGCTCAACGAACAAGCGAGCGACTGTAAACGCGACGGGCTGTGGGCTCGATTCCACTGAGATTTGAAAATGTATATCAAGTTCAGCTTTAAATCTTGAGAAAAAATATCTTGACAAGTTGACGGACAGGCGGACTAAGAGACAGAGAAACAGATCGGCAGATGGAGAGAGGGTAGACAACAAAATGATATAAGGGTTTCGTAGAATACTTCTCTAATACTGGAATTTATTATTATATAATACAATATATATGTACTCACAAATATGTAAACGATTCAAATTTCCTTATATCGCGTACTCCAAAAAAATGAGGATACAGCGTTCTATATGTGGCTATTCTGTCCAATTTGATTTTTGCCCTTTCCACAGAACCTTTACTAATAATAATAGTTCTTTCTAAATAATCTCTTGCTAAAAAAAATAATATACGTAAAAATCAAATCAGCTTCATGCCGTATCCCGCACACAGCAGGGGCCTACCCTGACCCTGAGAGGAAAGGTAGAGGTCAGAAATTACAACCGTAAATATTAAATTTCTTCAAGTGGGAATCGAACCGACAACTTTCCGCGCTTAAGGTACGCTTGGGCCCCTCTACTGACCTCAAGGCAAAGCTCTGAGTACAAATTAATGTTTCTTTTAAGTCATTAACCATTTCTTTTATTATCACACATTATATAGCGATAAGTGAGGTATTAAAAGCTTATAGCACCAATGTGTTAAGTTTAAATCGATATGATCATGTAAATTGAAATATACATAAAAATAATAATATTTTAGTAGAGTATACCTTTTTATAAAATTAGTTTACAAGAAATACTAGAATCTTAAAATCAATAAAACAAGAGTAAAATACGCCATTGAAAATATTAAAATCGTAAACAAAATGTAAATAATTACGGAAATCTTTTTTTCTAAAATGTGGCTGCTTCTTAATCCATTCCTCCAGCAAGTCGATGGCTTCTTCGATCCTCCCTGGCTTGTCTAAGTTGTACTGTTGCCTCAAGTATTGTATCGTGTCAGGATTGAACTCTAGGACAGAGTCTTTCGGTATTGACTCCATTGTGCTTTGATAGAGACTCTTCTTCGAACTGTGCTTGGCGACAATATTACCGTTATATATACTGAGTATCTTTTGAAGAAGTGTAAAGGCTGCCTTGCATGCGCAGCGTTATATAGTTATGATGTGTGCGTGTTTTTTGTACTATACTCGTATGTATAAATTTGCTGTGCAAGGAAACTATTCGGACTATAAATAAAATCTTTGAAGGCGGTTTCGACTGCTATCCACTTTTTAAGCTTTTTAATCAGCTTCACGCTGTATCCCGCACATAGTAGGGTAGACAGAAGGAATCTAGTGTTAAGACAGTCCGTTAAGTTAAGTTAGATAAAAGCAATTGGTGAAAGTTTGAAGTAAATCGGGGTGTACTTTCGGAAAATATCGAGATCATCCATACAGACAGACAGACAAACAGACAAAAAATCTATGTAATAAAATTAAATTAATTATTTCAGTCAAAAATACTAAATATACAGACAAAATATTTTTAATGTTTTATTATATATAGATTAAAAAAATATAAATATACCGAGACAACGTTCGTCGGCCACTAACTGCAGACAAGTATTTCTATTTATTTTTTCCTCTCGCTTTTCCCTCATAACACGGTAGGCACACCAACTAGATTCTATTATATCTGTTGCTTTTTGACACGAGTCAAGACGCTACGTCCCCCATTTTCTGTACAAAACTCAATTCGGGGAACTGAACGGCACACCATTGAGGCCGTCGTGGCGCAGTGGCGCAGTGTGACTGTAAAAACGACTCTTTCCTCGCTCTGACAACAAAACAAAACGCGGCGTTCAGTTCCGCACTGCTCCTGGAGATTGCGATTGGAGAATATTAATAAATTTATATAATATTTATATTTATAGAAAGTAGGTTAATTTTTGTGAAAATATCAAAAAAACCACGTCATGTTTAATTTCATATGTAATATTGTAAGTAACAAACAACAGCATAAATATGTTGACTTTACACTCTACAAAAAAATATTATATGAAAAATAAACATAACAAAAGCCTCACCTGACCTGATTATATAAATAAAAAAAAATAAAAAATCAATGTACTTCGTTTACAGTCTTTATTTACGATTTGTCATTAAAAATTACTTTCAAAAACATTAGTTCAGCTTTTAAAAATCTTCATTTTAATACCCTACTGACTTCCTTTTTACGCCTCATCTTCGTCTTTTGATCATTTCCTTTTGATAATAAAAAAAATCCATCTCCACAATATGGCCTAGTATATTTATTATGTTTTTTTATCCATCGTAATGTAGTAACGCTTGCACTATTAAGATATATCCAACGAATATATGAATCGCTGAGACTTCCCAGTAAGTAATCGGTGATACTTGTGTTGGGAATGACTCGCTTCTCCGTTTGGTACATTTAAGCTTAGAGAATAGTAAGTAGATATAACAGAAAATCAAAATAAGGGGGCTCCTTGTGTCTGTGTATGTAGTGTGTGTGTGTGTGTGTGTGTGTGTGTGTGTGTGTGTGTGCGTGTGTGTTTGTGTGTATGTATCTTTGTATATATATTCGTGTGTGTAAGGTATGAGAGAGTTGTCCGTGCACGTCATATTTCATATCTTAATAAATTATATTTATCTATTTATTTATCAATAAGTGGAGTTTCAGTTTCTTTATACGAAAATTTGTCTAACCAATTAGTCACAGTGTCCTTGCATGAGTACTTCTGCATGGGGTATATCTGAAGGAGGCGATTTATTTTATTGTAGTAGATAAAGTAGACGGCTGGAAACCATATTGTCGTTTTGCAAAACTAGAACGTACGTTACTTGTTGGGACAGCAAGATCATTTCGTCGTTTCCTTAATTTATATTTATCAAAATAAATACTTTCATGGCACTTTAAGGCTATGTTTAGAATAAAGAGTTTTTATAAAGCCTATGTAAATAAAGCTGTTTTTATTTTTATTTTATTTTTATTTATTTATTCAAAATAATTATTTTTATTTAATTATTATTTACTTT
>DWGR01004680.1:0-10952 GCA_018247715.1 Heliconius burneyi
AAAATATATTTTGCAAACGGACGCCTTACTGATTTAAATTTTTACAAAAAGAAATACCCATATATAATTTAACGATTTTTTCAAAAAATCGATTAAGTAACTAACAAAACTAGATATCATCAATATAGCGAACATTAGAATATAACAAATGTCAGACATGTTGGTTTTCCACTTACTAATATCGTTAAGTAGATATATGTAGGTAGGTGAGAAACATTAAAAATTTAAGGAATAAGTCAATATGTAGATGAAAAAATCTTTATGTAGATATTATTTTTATCTACTAAAAAACACTGTATTAATAGTGATTTTTAAAAAAAAAACATTTTAAATATGAAAATTTTCATTTAAAATAAAAAAATGTTATAAATTCTTACATCAATATATAAAAATCTTTAAACATTGCAACCCGAGTGCAGCACTCGCTCGCGGCGCGCCCGCGGGCAGCTGTCACTTAATAATTTAATTGTGCATTTCCCTCCCTTTTTCACAGCTCTTTCGGCGGGAAACTCCGCCGGCCATTATGGTTGAGAGTAAAAAATAAAAATGTGCACGAGAAACCGTGAAGATGCTTTTTGTAAGTTTTATGAATAAGTTATTTAATATTACATTATGCTTGTCGTCGTTAAATTCAGTAGTTTTATTTGTAAAAAAAAACGTAAACGTAAGGAATCTGGATATTAGATGTCTACTGTTTCAAAGTATAATTTTTCACAAAAAAAATATTATAAGTACATTTCTTAAATCGGTACAAAATAAAATCTTTAAACAACCATCAAAATTGTATTTATAAATTTTAAAGACAATGGTAGTTTTCGATAACTGTGCTATGAAACGACTTTTAATAATACATTGTAATCAAAATAGATATTTTAAAAATATATTTAATAGGTACAACTTTTTAGTATAATACTTGCAGAATTTTGTTAAAATAGGAATAATCATTTTACATAATATCAGTTATATTTACCAAACCTATAAGTTTTTTTTTTTAAATATTAAAACATACAATCGATATTTTTCTCCAACAAGAAGAAAATATACAATAATATTAAAATAATAAGTACTACAAACGATAAATTATATACCATTATATAATATATATACGATATATCGTGAATATTCGAAAAAACGAAATCAACATACCTGTACGTCAAAAACACACAGATAATAGATTCCAAAGCTCCAAACGTCACGTCCGTTGTAAAGCCGAGTGCACACTGAAGGAAAATTAGCGTGATCGCAAAATCCGCCCAGCTGGGTGGGCGGGGCGTGCGCTGGGCGGGGCGGGAGCAGCAAATCGGATTCACTCGAATACTTCTTTTCTTGTCTAGTCAAGAAGCAGAGTGGTCAACGGGATTAACGAGGAGGCTGTCTTTAAGTTATCGTGATCGTGGTAAGCCTCGTTCGTGGATAAATGGCTGATTTTTGCTACTATAAGAGTTTTGAGTAAATCTTTTTTTTTTACTGAATAAATATACAGTTATATTTTTAAGAATTATATGAGCTGTTGGCATTTTTTTAAATGATTCATTATACTACAAACTTATTTTATACCACAATTACACCCTAAGTTTTTGGTATTTCTGTTTCGGTAAATATAGCATGTTAAATGAATATTATTTCAGTCGTTACAACTGAATATGAGATTTAGCACCATGTTGATTGCTATATAGATATATTTGATAAGATCAAGATCATAAGCATCGATTAGTTTTTTAGTTAACTAATTTAAATATATAATGATAACCCAGGCAGATAAAATAAGCATATATAAGTTATACTAAAAATGGACAACTTACTCAACACACAATGCCTCCAGAGTTGGACAGAAAGTGGGGAACGGAGTGTCTTAACACTAGATTCCCTCCGCCTAACAATCTGTGTGCGGGATAAAGCATAAAACTGACTAAAAATGGACTCCTTGGATTTTTATATAACAAATACTAAAGCAAGATGAATATTATTAATACACGTTATATTTTAATCATTTATCAGTAAAGATGAGATCTAACTAAAATTTAAGTTTCTTTATCTTCTTTAGTTTCTTCTTAAGTTTCTTTAGTTTCATATGAACTTCTTTTATGTAATGAAATTGAAACATTAATATTGTTATTGATGAGCAAAGTTGTATATCTTATTTAATGATTTAGAAAATCTAAAATGAGAAATAAAATTGAAAGACTTTTCTTTTGGATAAAAAATATTCACTATTGTTATTGAGTTCCCTTGTACGACACAGAGAAACAATACATATTTCCGATTTTTTTCATTTTTTTAAACTGCCAAATTTCTTATCTGAAATGCAAAAGATTAGTTTAGTGTATAGCGAAATTCATATCAAATATCTATAAATAACAGTGAATAATCTTAATTTATGGTGATCTTATTCTCAAAATGAATTTTTAAAAAAATTTACTTAGTAAGTACCGTATGTACTCGTAATATTTGTCCTGACAAATATTATAAGCCGTGTACTTATAACTTATAATTAAATATATGGACGGGTGTAGAACTCACTTTATTTCATATTATTAATTTATCCTTCTCTATCTTATCACTATATACAAACGAAACTCGGTTTCCATTAAAACATTTCCTTACCCTACTTTCCGCCGAATTCTCGAGGCATTGAAAGTTGAGTGGCAAAAAGACTAAAATTAAAAATTAAATCAGCTTCACGCTGTAACCCGCACAAATCAGAGTACACAGAAGAAACCTAGTGTTAAGATAATCCGTTCCCTACTTTCTGCCGGATTCTAGAGGCATTGCGTGTTGAGTGGCGGAACTCAACGCTGCGCTTTTGCCTAGACACCAGAGCGAAGAAATAAAAATAAATATAAATTTAAATAAATATTTCATTTCTGCGAGTCGGAATCGGACCCGTAAGCTGTGGCGTTTACAACCGCACTCTTGAGTGACAAGAAAATAAAAATATATCAAAATTTTGAAGAAATCTATTTTACATAGCTTGTGTATATTACATTCTTGATAACTTGTTTCTTGTAACATAAGATTGAGATTTAACATTTTAAAAATAACTATTAACAAATATTTAATTAAATGTCAGTGGCTATTAATTTAAAAAATATATATTACATGAAACTAAAAATTGCAATCAAATAAAAGTACCAAAATTCAGATTTAGCCATATGATGCTTATTTCATTTCATTATACTAAATCTAATTATTAATAAGAATAAACCCTAACAACATACTTTTTATACCTACGGTCTGTTATGTTTTTAATAAGTTTAAACTTATATTATGTTAATTAAAGTAAGCTGTAGATATTAATTTTTAATTTCTTAAAAGAATATGTGATAATTATGGAACTCTCTAACAGTATAAATACTTAAATAGGGTTCTAGTGTAATGTAATAAAATAGAAATTAGAAAAATAAAACACAAAATGAGGACGTACTGCCATCTATTGACCCATAATATATATTGTATTAATAGAATGGACCAAGCACCGTTGTGTTACGTCACTCCACAGTTCCAGTTCCATGCCCTAAATTAGCGGCGGGCATAATCAATATTAGCTTCATAAAAATACAAGTCAGAGGGCGCCACTAGTAGTCAACTTAAATACTATTAATTTAATTTACTTTTTACTTTAATTAAATAAACTTTTGTTATTAATTAAACAGAACTATTAATTTTCTATATATATTGAATTTATAACAAATTCTTATAATTTTGTGAGATATTCAATTATATAATGATAATACGTCAGTCTATTGACTTGTTGGGTTAGCGTCGGTCTATACACCGCCATCTTACGTTTGTGTTGACAACTCCAAGTGAATTTGGTGCAGTAATTTTGTGATGTAGGCAAGATATTGAAATCATAGTACTTGAAGTGTAATTGGTAAGTTGTTCATGAAATAAACACTGTATTTGTGTAGCGCAAAATTCGAATAATATCAAATCAAGATCGTGAATCAAAAAGTAATGCTTAAAAGATTTCACACTATGTCGTATCAAAATGCAAAGTAAAAAACAATCACATCTACGATCGATTCTTACTGTTTTGACAGTATATGTTTATTAAATAAAATATTCTGTTTTCATAAAAGAACATATCTTTATTTCAGCAAATCGTGAATTCAAGTGATGCTAATATATAACTAAAATGTCTGAGGTAACAAAGCAAGTGAAAGTGGACAACTGGGGAATTTACTTCCTCCAGAGATTAAAACACTTTTTCAACCGCACAGATTATTGTGATTTGACTCTTCAATTTCAAGACAATGCCCAATTAAAAGTTCATAGACTTGTTCTTAGTGCCTGCACAGAATATTTTGAATTACTAGAAAGAACATGCGAAATGTACGAAGATTGTTTGGTTATGCCGGACGACCTACAGGCCGACGTAGTAGTTCCAATCATAAACTTTATGTACACAGGACAGCTTGAATTTAAAATAGATCTGTTAGAAAAATTATATCAAACCTGTTTAATAATGAATATGCCAGTGCTAACCAAGTTACTCTCTTCTCATCGCAACCAAACAGTAATTGCAAGAAGTCCAGCACCAGCACATTATGGAAAAAGATATGTGAAACAACCGAAATCAACTCCTACCAACTCTTCAAACAAGCGGGTCTTCTCAAGTGCATTTAGTAATACAGAAACACCAAAAGCTAAAAAGGTAATATCACTCAATAAAAGTGACATAAGTTTTAAAAATGGCTCTCAAGACATAAGCGCATCTCGTTCACAATTTTCTGGGTTTTCTGAAAAAAAAAATCAGCCAATAACAGAGGCTCGCCCTACCCGATATGAATTACCTGAAGAGTTAGAAGAAGATAACGTTTTTGATAATTCATTCTTAAACATCTCTTACACTTCAAAACCTTTAATGGTTCATCCAGAATCAACAAAGCAATATGGCTCAAAAAGAATAAGTTTATTTGAAGAAGGTACAAGTTCGAGCAGATTTATGCATACTTCTTTGAATAATGATATTGTTGAATGCAAGAAGATTTCGGTCAACGAAAGTATATTTTTAGACGAGTCACCTGATATGATAGTAGAAGAGAATGACATTTTCCAACAGTCACCAAAAAATAAGGAGGAACAAAAAGATGCCAATCAACTATTTGATCAAATAATTGAAAATGATCTTTCTAACATAACTATAGAAACCAAAAACAAGCAAAGTGGCAACTTGGACCATGCAAAAATAATTAGTGAAGTACTCAAAAAATATCCTCATTTAGTAAAAAGTAATAAACAAATAAAATTAAAAATTTTAAATACTACTGCTACAAAAGACGCCAAAGGTAAAAAAACTAATCGAGTAAATAATTTAAATAATGAAGAAGATAGGTTGAAAAACAAAACTGACCCTAGTGAATTCACATATGAAACAGACGTAATTGATTCTAAAGAAGCTGCTCGTCTTATAGCATTGGGAGCAGAAAATGTTAAAGGCCCTTGGATTTGTTTAATCTGTGGCACTCCTGGTAAAGCTTTGCACTTTACATCATATTACAATTTCCGTAAGCATCTTGTAGAAGTACACCATGAGAAATCAGTGCCTAATATATGTGAGTACTGTGGCTTAAAATCACTTAAAAGAAATTATTTAGTGCACCATCAATTGACAAAGCATGGAGTTGAACCACCTTCACACTATAATTTTCCAAGATGCAATTATTGTGACTATGTGGCCCTTAATGAAGCACTGTTTGTTAAACATAAAATGACTCATACGGAGTTGACCAATTTCAAACGAAATATATGTAACATTGAATATGCTGTATCTGTGATAAATTCACAAAAAACAAATAACAAACTGTCTAATTTTGATAAAAAGAAGAATTTAATGTGCATGTATTGCCTTAGAGTCTTTCTACGCCAAAAGAATTTATATGCTCATTTAAAAACAAATCACAAAGAAGCTGCCAAAGCTGATGGTCTCATATATGACTCGGATGATGAACCCCAAGAAGAAGAGGAAAAGACAACATTGAAACAGAACACTGAAATAAAAGTAGAAGTTCCAATTACCTATGAGTGTGATGATGTACAATATCAACTTGAGAGAAGACCTGATGGCAACATTCATGTTGTTCCAAAGAAATCTTGTGTAGTAATGCCTAAGCATAAAATTTTAAATTCTGGTTTTATCACTCAGCAGCAGGTATTACCTTCCATAAATAAAACACCACAAAAACCGAAAAATCTAAATAATCCTATTAAAAGAAATGAATTTTTACAAGAAATATGCTTATCACCAAGTACTAATATTAAACAAGAGGAAATCGTTGTTATTGACAACAATGAATACATTGTCAGAGATTTTCAGTTGTATCCAAAGAACTCTACTGGAGACAAGGAAGAAACAATAGGAACAATCATACCAACAACCTCAATGGAATTTCATAATATACAAACCCAGACACCTGAAACAAAAATGTTCATAAAAAAATCTACCAATCTCAATCAGCCATTACAAATTGTTGTATCTAATGAAGAAGAGTATAAAACTTTAATTGGTTCCAATCAATCTGTAATATTCAATGAAACAGACACAGGGAAGACATTAACAGTGTTAGCAGCTTCAGATTCTAATACTATGGAAACTAGTGCTATTGACTTAAATAACACACAAACAAATGACATGATGATAATTCCAGATGATTTCCCTATTAATGTTTCTGAAGCTGTTGCAGCTGATAATCCAAACATAGTTGTAGTGTACAGTCACCCAGTTGAAGATCCAAACAAACAATACCAACTAATAGCAACTCAAGAAGGAGTGGAGTTTGTTCAGTCATCAGAAATACTGACACAATCGTTTGAAACAGTAACAACATGCACTTCAGTTGCGTCCACACATACCTCTGGGGCACCTTGGCCAGCTAATGTGCAGGCTATCAACAAGTTACCTATAACATCAGTTGCAGACTTGCAAGCAATGACTGTTGCCCAGTCAGTGACAGTGCCCTGCCAGAGCAATGTAAATGAATATTCTGAAATTGCATTAGCATCAAAAATGCAAGATCCATTGAAGAATAAAATTATTCAGACGCAAGATATTCAAAATCAATACCAAGAGTCTAATAATATAACTAGTATTGATCAGATTAATACTGAAACTGTCACTGATCAAAATTCTGTAATAGCAGTAGAACAAACAGTTACTCCTAATATTATACAACAAGAAACAATTGTTGACACTCAAATTCACTCTTTACCTATTGACAATATTACTCCAAATACTGTCATGAATGATTTAATTCAACAACTTACAGCAGAACAGCAGTCGTCCATTTCTGATCCCAGTCCAGCAGTTGAGTTAGTTCAAGAAGTACCCAGTTCTGTTTCCATAATTTCTGAAGGTAATTCAGTACCAAACATGCATCAAAGTGTTATTGTGAATAATGATATTCAATCTATTGAAAATATAGGAAATGCAGATGTTGATATGGTACCTTCAAGTCCTAATGAACAAAGTGAACCTGAAGTAAATACCATTCCAGAGGTAATACATAAAGTAAACGACATTCAAAGTATACAAAATTCAGAAATATCACTGAATGATGAAAATGAAGTAGCTGAAACTATTGAAAATATAGCAAAAGTTATTGGTATTGATCCTAATACACTTGACAAGGAAGTACCCCAAACTTCTGTCAATAATGCACAAAATATAGATAATGAGGATGTAACATTAAAGAAGGTAGCAAATGAACAGATAAAATCTCTCACATCTGAATGGTCTGAAGATGAGAGTGACGTAGTTGAAAGCGTTCCAAGTAATTCGGAAAATGTAAATGCGGAACTCACTGGCAATCATATTGAAAAGGAAGTGGAACTTGAAGAATCAATAGAAAATATTCAACGAGAGTTAGAAAGTCACGTGCCGGCAGACAATGTAGTGAAAACAGAAATTGTAAATGACATATTGGACCAGTCAAGTGGTGTAAAAACAATTGGAACTGTTATTGTTCCCAACGAGAAAATTTCATCTCTCCTCAATGATTGGGATGATAATGACTCACAAGAGGAGGATGTGTCAGTTGTGATTAAAAGTGAGGAACCAACACCAATTGTCCAAACCATAGAGGTTGAAGTAGTTAAAACAGAAGTAAATGAGGATTTAAGTCAAAATGATAAAATAAAGCACTTAGTTAGTGACTGGGACGAAGAAGAAGATGAAAATAAGGACTGAGTTATTTTAAATAAGATTTTTTGTATTTACAACATCATAGAAATCAATATTGTTTTAGACATATGGTGTCAATGAGTTGAACTAGATTGTTATAATTTTTCATGCCTAAATATAAATAGGTGAATATATATATATACATTTATTACTGAATTGACAGTAATAGAACTTTTTGCTTTCTAAGTAGCGTAAAATTTATAGCTCTATCACATTACTCAGGGTTTTTTTTATATAATATATCATGTGGATAATATAATATACAAATGTATGATATATATGATTGTAATGTCTGCTTAATTTCTTTATTGTAGTTATATTAAGTTATATTTAAATTTCTATTTCAGCAGTTATTGAAAGGTGACAAAAGATTATTTTAGTAAATGAATGTTAGGCACTAAGGAGTTGGTTGGTCTTCAATCACAGGCACATACATGTTAGTCCTTAGGCAGATACAAGTAATGGATAAATATTATCTTTTGTTCCACTTCACTTAAATAACTGCTATTATTGTACATAAATGAAATTAAAAAAACCAATCACAAATGACAAAAACATGTCTTTTTTTAATAAAAATATTTTTTTTCTTTAAATCATTGAACTATTGAGTATGTAATATGAAGGAAATAAAGTAATATAATTAAATAAGACTTTTATTAATGGTAAAAATTCTATTCATGCATTTTAATTGCTTTTTAAAAAAAATATATTCCACCGTGGCCTCTTTGATAATAATTATTTTTAGTCCTAATGATCAATTTAATTTGCATTAACATCAACAAGAGGCCCTTGTAGTGCGTAAATGCTATAGTTGTGGGCTCTATTCTAATCAGAAGAAATAAACATATTTTTGCATATTATTTTTTTAAAATTACCTTTGTATAATAAAATTTTTTTTTAAAGAAACGTTTGGTTTAAAATTATATTCAAAACAACCAATTTGCACGTTCATTGCCAGCTTGTACAATTTGTAAATAGAATATATTGTAATACAAAATAAATTTAAACTCAAGATATTGTGGTGTGAAGCTGTTGTGGCGTAGCGGCACATGAGTGACTGTAACGCGACGGTTGTGGGTTCGATTTCTTCGCTCTGGTGTCGAGGCAAAGCGCGGCGTTGAGTTGAATCGGCCATCGGCCACTCATGAATTTGGTAAGAAGTGGGGAACGGCGTCTTAACACTGGGTTATGTGCATAACGAAATGAAAAAGGGTAAGGACCTAGCGTTTAGTGTCGAAATAAAAAAACTCTAGGTTCTCTCTGCCTACCTGCTCTGTGCGGGATACAGCGTGAAGCTGATTTAGTTTTTTAATTTATTATGGGTAACAGTAAAGGCATTACACCAAATCCAGTGCATGAAAACAACATTTAAGTATAAAAATACTATTTATTATTTTATTTTTATGTACTACTAGCCAACTTATAGAAATTTCTTTTTAGGTGCACATAACATTTTCTAAGAACATAATTTTTATTTATTGTTTAAGAATCACAAATACTAGTAATAGTATTTATAATTTAAATGCTATATAATTATATAATTTTATATAAGACATGAAAGGAACGAAGCTGGCGAGAGGTTTCTCGAGGTTGCTCGCTAACCTGTAGAATGAAAAGGGGTGCTTTCGAAGGACGGTGAAATTTTAACCACACGTTTTGCAGCGATGGGCGGAATTCTCCAAGATGTATTAATGTAATTACGCCTCAGTCTCAAATAACAGCGAAGGGCTGAGCATTGATATAGCCGATGGCGAAATCAGTATAAAAGAAGTTGAGAGTGTAATATGTGGCCTGAAATGTGGTAAGTCAGCGGGAGCAGATAGAGTTACTGCTGAGCTGACCAAATATAATTGGCCACGCGTCTTGGACTTGTTCTGGTTTCTGTGCAATTTATGCTGGAAATCAGGGCAGGTCCCAGACTCATTGTGCTTTTGTAATAATAATAAAGGCAAAGGTTCACAGATAGACTGCGCAAGCCATAGAGCAAATAGTTTGATTAGCTTAGGTAGTAAAGTGTATGCTAAAATTTTTGCGAAAAGAATGCAAGAGAGATCTGAAAGGCTTTTGTGGGAGACCCAAGGGAGTTTGTACCTGGAAGAGATGTATGGATCAGATCTTCTCCCTGTGCATGATCACGGAAAAATTTTTGGCTGTTAACCAAAAAGTTTTCTGTACTTTTATGGACCTGGAAAAGGTGTTTGACAGAGTTGTAAGAGCGAAATTATGGGAGATACTACCCCGGTACAATGTGAACAGACAGATCACTCAGGCTGCGTGCGAGTAGGAGCTGGCATGTCGCCTTGGTTTCACATCCAATCGGGTGTTAAACAAGGTTGCGCCATGTCAGCTTGGTTGTTCAATTTGCATTTGGATAGCTGTCTCCAAGGTGTGAAACAAAGTGATATGGGAGTGAATGTAGGACTTTAATGTGAATTGCCTGCTGTACGCAGATGATGCAGTGCTCATTGCATCATCAGAATGCGAGTTGCAGGCATTGATCACCACTCTGAAAGAAGGGTGTGAAAACAATGGTCTAAGTCTGAATGCCAGTAAGACAAAGGTCCTTGTATTTAAAAGAAATGAAGAGAGAAAGAGAGAGAACGGAATTTTTTTTTATGGTAAAAGGACAAGGCAAACGAGAATCCTCCCCAGAATTCGAAGGGCAGCCTGAGTTAGCAGACTCAGGGAGGGATTCTCCAGCACCGGAGGTGCTGGTACCCTCCTGGGGTAGTATCTCTTTAAGTGCCGCTTTCATATTCCAAGGAGGGGT
>DWGR01004681.1:0-10951 GCA_018247715.1 Heliconius burneyi
AATGGTAAATTTTATACTTTATAATTATAATACTAAAAAGCAGATAATATTTTTTTAAATGTCTTCTTTATATTCAGGGAACGAGAGCGAAAATTAACTTTTCATACTTCATTAAAACCTTCGAATATGTAAACAATAAAGATTTTTGAACAACGTCCATCCATCGACTTTTCAATTTCATAATTAGTACAAAACGACGGATAATGTTGAGAATAATCAATGTAAATATAACAATGACAGTTTGTTAAGATAAAAAAAATATCACTAAAAATCTTTTCTGCATAAATATTAAGTAGTAGGCCAGTCGTGGCGCTGAGGCACAATCGTGTAACTGTAAACGCGACGGTTGCGGGTGCCATTCCCATTCGGGAGAATGAGATATTACTAGAGCGAGGCGTTGAGTTCCGACACTCAACACTTAATGCCTCGAGAATTCGGCAGAAAATGAGAAACGGAAGTGTATTAATGGGAATGGAGTGCCTTAACACTAGTTTCTCGGGTTCTTTCTGCCTACCTTCTGCTACATGCGGAATTCAGCGTGAAGCTGAAATAAAAGGAAAATCTTAGTTAAGGCAATAAGCATTTTATAATGGTGCTTAAGATTAACGAAGGGTGTAATAGAGTTGTGATTTGATTAGAAAGGTATACTTACATTAGTTCTAAGTCCTTCTCGGTGAAAATTTAGTATTTTAAGGTTAGGTTGACATTAGAGATACAGTGCGGTCGCCGTCATGTGGGTTGATGTTGAGAGACAACTATTTATTATTATATAAATTAATTAAATAAACCGAAAAGCAGTTCGTGGCTTGAAATCCAATATTAGTGTGTAAATACAATATAAAATTCACGTTATTCAATATAAAAGCATATTTTTCTCAAATGAAACATTTTATTGTCATATTGCTTACAGAAAACTTTATTTATCACCTGTTTCTTTGTTCTCTTTGCTAACATTTGGCAGAAAGTAGACAAGTATGGCAATACCTGAAACAAATACGAATATTGTTTGTATTATTAAGTAAAAGAGACGCAATAGAAAGTTTACTTTAAATAGCTTAATTATTTAAATCAGGAATTTTACCTAAAAGTGTTTTTTAAATTTAAAGCCATAGATGCGCAATGATTCTGAATGCTAAACATGATGGCTGCGGATTCGATTCCGGTTGAGTTATTTTCATTTTCCTGCTCTAGTAGACAAAGCACGGCGTTTAGCTCCGCTAATCAAAACGCAATGTCTCACAAATGACGGAAAATGGAGTGTCTTGACACTGAAGTCTCAATGATTAATCTGCCACGCGGTATAAACGTAAAAATGTTTTTTTTAAAGAATAGAATTATAATACTAAGTTATTCTTTTTCCGAAGATAAATAAAGTATAATTTTTAGTGAAGAAATAAAAGAAAAAAATGAAGGCCGATGAAATTTGAACCCGCAAACACGATTATATTCCAAATACAACTTGAGCCTCGATTTTGTTATTTTCCTATACTCGAGTTACGATAAATTATCTATCTTTAGAAAGGTACACAAATGAATTTTTTAATAAATGATTTTGCAAAATTCCTCTCTTATTGCTCTCACTCTCTAATATTTTTTTGCTTCACGTCGTATCTTAGTATATGCGAGAGGCTAAAAAAGAAAGGAAGTAGAGGGAACCTAGTTGAGCAAAGGAAAATGAAAGCAAATATTACTCGCCTAATGGAAATCGAATCCATAACTACCATATATACATACCATAGCATTTAGAGTCACACTATCTCACTGTACCACTATCATAGAGAAATACATATGTATTTTTTGTAGTTGATTCAAATAGACTTTGCCGTCATGGGTTGAATTCCCACTCCTTTTCTAGTTCTAGTAACGAGACAAAGGCAATGACTCAAGACTTCGCCGGAAAATGGGAAACAGAGGTGTCTTAAAGGGAAATGAAGTGTTTACACTAGATTCTTAGCTTCTGCCTGCCTATCCTGCTATGTGCAAGATACGGCGTGAAGCAAAATAAAAACACTGTCTTTTTTGCCTGAGACCATTCGTGGCGCAGGGGCACAAAGTGTGGTTGTACACCAATTAGTTGTGCGTTCGATCCCCACTCGAGGAAATGAAATTGCTCTGGTGTCGACGCAAAGGGCAGCGTCGCGTTCCGCAACTCATCACGCAATGCCTCCAGAATTTTGCGGAAAGTGGGCAACGCAGTGACATCAGGTTCTCTCTGCCTACCCTGCCATGTGCGGGATACAGCTTAGAGCTGTTTTTTTTAAATCATTGTAATGTACGCATTATAATGTGTTTTGTAATTTATTATTTTTCAGGGTACATTAGTGAAAAATACTTTGTTTTTATACTATGTGAATAAATTTAGCTCTCTGTTAAGGTATTTGGATATTTATCTAGTCAATGTTTGTGTTTTATAATATTGACTCAGCATGTTATGTTATTTATCAACTTTCTTATAAGCATATAAATAATTCCTTTTTATTTAAATAAATAAAAAGGAATGTCAAAAATACGTTTCGGTTTTTTTATTAATTAACAAAAAGGAGCGCAATATGAAGAAATCCGGAACAGAAATGCTAATGGGAACGGGATGGAGAACGGAGTGTAATCAAGTTCCCAAGTCCACTCTAGGTTCCCTAGTTTTTTCTCCCTATTTCTGAGTCAAATAAAAAAATACCATTGGGTAATTACCCAATCTTTAACTATATCACACCCTAAAAATGAAGATTCTTTAGAAGTGTAGACGAAAAGTAGGAATTAAGAATTTCACGAAATTTCTACATAAACGATCCAATACAGAATTTTTCGTTGTATACAGACGGCGGGTTGCGACTCTTTAGAAAATAAAAGAAATTTAGATTAAATTTACCAGAATAGGAAATTATTTTTTTCTAAAATTAGTTCTACGTTACAACATAATTCACTTTCGACTCATTACCTAAAGGTTATCTGCAGTAGTAATTCACATATAATATTATTTGCATAGCGACCTTCTAAACCGGATATATTAACATAAATAGTTAACATATATTATAATGACACTGTAAACACACGTGTACTTGATATTTTAGTCCCCCCGAGTGATTATCGAACTCGCAATCTACGCTTTGCCAGTCAGGTCCTGTACCACGGCGGCGGCCATTTAAATACTAACTTAAAATGTAAGCTATCACATTTTGAAAGAAATACCCGTTCTCCACTTACGAGAAAGGAAGGGTTTTAATGGGAAAGGAGTGTCTTAACACTTGGTTCTTTACTAAGTGTAGAATACAGGCCTGAAGGTAAACAAATAAGAAATATTATGCCTATATAATGTACATAAATAATTTATTATATTGTATAATATAAATGCTAAATTTAATTCAGTAAAATATACATATATGTATAAATAGACAAGTTTTACATAACTCGATCCGTAGAGACCTGTTTAGAACGAAATTTGATACAAAAATGTCTTTAGCTTATCTGTTTTTCTTATTTTATCTTTTAGTATGTAAGACAATATTGTATTTAGGAGCACCGTAACGCAAAAGTACAACGCCAGTCTGTAAACGCGATATACGTGAATTCGATTCCCACTCAGGGAATTTATTAAAAATATATTTAGATGATCAAATGCATATTTTTAATTATTGGCCTTTTTTAGATGTGCACAAGGTACTTACCAGCTCTGTTGGTACATCTAAAAAAAGTTTCTAATCCACACTATTACAATAACTGACATAACTAAATGTTTTTGTAGCAACAAAGTTAGGTGGGGATTTCTTCAAAATTATTTTTTGTTTAGTTCTAATCTGAGGATGTGACATTTTAATCTGACGCATTTGGTCTGTCAATTCAATTTTCAAAAAAAATATAAAAAAAAAAAAAAAACTAACCTGTCGATATTATAGCTGTCGATAAAAATGGTGCCATACATCCCATCCCTAGTAGAACAGGAAACAGAATATTTCCCGTTAATGAGCCCATGCGTCCAACCATTATTATTATTGACATAGCTAAAGCTCTAGAAAATAAAAAAAATACAAATATCGTTAAATATTAATTTAAAAAAAGTCGTTCAGATTTAAAAAACCTTCAAATTTTAAGAATAATTAATAAAAAGCAAGTCCTAGTAAATTTAAAATAAAGGTTAGGTTAGTATAGGTATTGTTAGTATATATATATATCTGCACTGTTAGTTTAGTGGTAAAAGCGTGTTGCTTAGTTTTTTTCTAAGATTTAATGTAAAAAATAATTCTAATAATGTATATATAATAATAACTTTAAACGTTATATTTAATAATTTCTGACGATTCCCACTATTCAGGATCTGGATCCATCAACAGACCAGCTCGATGATACCATATTTTTTATTTATTTTTATTTTAAGCTGTGTCTTCCCGGCTTAGAATGGGTTCACCCTGGTACTGGGTCTTACGACACCGTAAGAGGCGACTAAAGTACGAGTAGGAGAGTCACACCGCAGCAATGGCGACACGCATGGGCAGACTCGATCGGATAATTACCACCCCCGGACTCCGGGACCCAGCCATCCCAAAAGCTGGCAACGCACCAGTAGCTCCTCTGGTGTTACGCGGTGTCGAGGGCGGCGGTGATCACTTTCTATCACTTACTATCAGGTGACCCGTACGCTCGTTTGCCATGTTTTTATCATAAAATATATATATATATATATATATATATACATATATATATATATATATATATATATATATATATTATTATATTTTCACTTAAGGTGTGTATAACTGCCAAATTTCATGATTACATATAATTATCATAACCAATGTTGTAGATTTTGTTACAAAAATAAAAAAATATATTTTCTCGTTTATTTTTTAGACGCACGCAGAATTCCTCACATAGCAGGAGGAGCAGTCAGTATGAACCTAAGAGCCCAACCCAGCCCATTTTATGCTGGATTCTGGAGGCAAGTCATGTCCAGATTTATGTCAAAATTTATGAGAATACATTTTGTCTTTTCATTATAAAAAAATCAGCTTCACGGTGTATTCCGCAAACAGCAGGGTAGGCAGAGGGAACCTAGTGTTCATGTCACTCAGTTCCCTACTTTCTGCCGTATTCTGGAGGCATTGCGTGTCGAGTGACAAAACTCAACGCCGCGCTTTGCCTCGATGCCAGAGCGAAGAAATGAAAATATAAATTTAAATAAATATTTCATCTCTTCGAATGGGAATCGAACCCACAACCAGTCGGTTTTACAGTCACATCTTGACCCCTGCTCCACGACTGGCCTCAATATTATAATTAATATATTTTACCTTAGCGTGGTAGGAAAGACGCGTACAAACAGATTCTGCTGTAAGCTCAAAGCCGTTTGCAATAATCCGCATGTGGAAGCCATTAGTATTGCAATTTGGTGCGACGCGTCGGTCCAGTAGAGGGATGTCGAGCAAAGAGCGCAGAGTACCAATATGATGAACATCAGAGTCTTCTGGCCGAGGTGGTCTACTAGAAAACTACTAATCACAACGAAAACTAAGGAAACAAACCCTAGTATTACTCCGTTTATATAAGTTTGTGCTCCACTCAATTTCTGTAACAAAATAATAAAAAAAATGAAATTTGCTTCACGCTATAACCACTTGTACTAAAATAATAGCAAATTTAAAAATGCAATTGATATCTAAACTAGACTTATTGATCTTCTGCTTCTTCAGATTTTATAAATTTTGAATGTGCTTTATAATTATTTTTTTATAATTATTAAGACAACAAGTATTAAGAGTTAAGACACTCCGTTCCCCATTCAGATACTTTCGTTTCTCATTTTTCGACGCAATTTTGAGGCATTGTCGGTTGAGTGTCGAAAAATGAAAATATTTTATATTTCATTCTATCAAGTGTGAATAGAACCCACAACCACAGCGTGGCTAAACATATTTTCAAAGTTAGATTTTACATAACGGAATTAAAGCATTTTTACATAAACCAGCTTTACGCAGTATCTCGAATGTAGTAAGGTAGGTAGAAGGAGAGACTAGTTAAAAACGCCACTTCCTACTTTCTACCGAATTCCGAAGGCATTGCGTGTTGAGTGACGGAACTCAACGACGTGCTCATTACCTCGACAGCAAGACGAATAAATGAAAATTAAAAAAAAACACTACACTGGAAATCGAATCCATAATCGTCATTTACAGTCGCATGCTTGTATCCCTGAACCACGACTGGACTCTGTCCTCTGTCTTAAATACCTTATTTAATTTTCATTTTTCTCTTACAATTTTACAGTATTAGTTGAAATTACTTTACCTGGAAATTAACCAAGTCAATATGTCACTCGTTAGTGCAAATAATGAAGATGTATCTACAATATTACGTGGTGTTATCTTTTTAATTTATTTTGTATGATAGTGCGAAGTTACATTAATGTTATGAATAATATTTAAATTTCTTGATAGTTCTAGACACAAGTAATTGTTCAGCCAGGTTTCCACCGTGAGCGGAACTGACCCATTACAGCCCTTAACGTTTATTCGCAAGAGTTAGAGCACACGTTGTGTTTCTACCAATGAATAGTAGGGCAGAAAGGTCTGAGCGAGAAAAGTTGAAGTGAACTGACACAATTCTAGGGAGGGACAAGGGAACTATATAACACATAAATATTATTTCAATTCCAATCAGTATATATAATCAGTATATAGTCCTGAGATTAGAGCGTTCAACTAAACAAAATCTTTAGCTTTATAATATTAGTATAGATTGTATAGATATAAGTCGTTTTTTGCCGTGTGTTCCCGGCTAACAATAGGATCACCCTGGTACTGGTGGTGTCGAAAGAACCGACTAAAGTACGAGTGGGAGAGTCACGTCGCCAGCAATGGCAACACGCATGGGCAGACTCGACCGGATCATTACCACCCCTGGCATTTAAAACCGGCGTGAAGTAATGGCTTTTTGCCACTGCGTTTCGCATTAGGTAATGCCGGGCTCCGGCGCCCAACCACATCAAAAGCTGGCAACGCACCAGTAGCTCCTCTGGTGTTACGCGGTGTCATGGGCGGCGGTGATCACTTACCATCAGGTGGCCCGTACGCTCGTTTGCCATGTCGTTTCCCATAAAATTAAAAAAAAAAAAGATCACTTACTGGAACACACGTAGCGTTCTCTACCACATCAGATATATTTGCAGGAGTCACTTTTAAATCGTCCATATACTTGTTTATCATAATGCAAAATCGTGCGGTACCACCGTTTTCTTTATCGTAATTCTCAACCATCGTCGACAGCTGTGGGAACCACAGCCTTAATGAAGTGAATCTGTAAGATAATTATATTTTTTTAGAGTTTCGTTAAAAATTTTAAAAATATTATTGAGGTGTCACCTATTCACGACCTATGGAGTAGGCTTAGTATATATCAAAATTTTATTTTATATGAACATAGCGCTCTTTTTAGATATATTTTCTAGTTAACTAGTTAAGTCAGTATATAGATAAAACTATACAAATTTAAGTTTTCTGGCAAATATGTAAAATAATTCTAAAAGATAAGAAGTTATTTTCTTGGTGATAAACCTGAGTCAGGCTTAATAATAAAGAAAAGAATTTGTGCGACGTAACTAGTAGTTGTAAGAAAATATATTTTTATATATCATAATTCTTATCACTGCAAACAAAAATACCTTATCTTAATTAAGTCGTCATTGAAATTTTTGATGTCGTTGTTGAGGTACTAGTATTTGACACTACTTCTATTTACCCTGTTTTCTTAAGACACTTCCTGTAACTGTTTTTAATACTACCCCGAATCGGTATCGAACCCACATACATCGGAGTTCATCAAATAATATCAGAAGTAATAGTTAACCAAAAACTTTAATGAAACTGCAATAGCCGACATGTACACCGTCTATATTATTACCAAATTACTCAGTATTTATAAATTGTATCCTATGTTCCATCCTTATGCATTTGTCATCCCTTTAAAATATTTACGTCGTGCGTTGAGTAGCGGAGCTCAATGCTGCACTTTGTCTTATGACAGTGAAGAAATAAAAATAATTCAATCCTCCTAGTGGGAATTAAGCCTGTGAACATCACGTTTGCAGAATGGTGCTGTACCACCTGCCGCACGAAGTATCTAACAAATATCTTTATAATAAAAAAAAATCTATACTTTTCAATTATACTTATATTATAAATATGAAAGTTTGTATGATGTATTTTTGTTCCACTTTCACACAAAAACTAATGAACAAATTTAGATAAATCTTAACAGTAACATAGGTTACACATCAGGTTAACATATAGTCTACAATTTATGTAAACATTTTGTATAATTTGGCTTAAATATAACAATAAGTTTAAGAAGTTGAAGTCACATTTGAATCGCTAGTTTATTATTATAAAATAAATGAACTCACGCTACTAATCCAAATAAAGTAATTAAAGAGAAAAATATCAGTCTATATAACAATGGCGGGCGGAAGAGCTCCTTCACTTCAAACAGGGCGTTCACTAGCTGTTTTTTAAAACTAATTTCTAGCGTTGGTTTTAGTGTTCCATTAGTGTTAAATGAAAGGATCTGTGAAAAATATTTTGTTTTTTTAGTATCGCGTTGCACGCGGCAGCGTAGGCAGAGGGTACCTGGAAACCTAGAGTTAGGACACTTCCGTTCTCCACTTTCTGCCGAGTTCTGGAGGTATTGCGTGTTGAGTGGCGAGACTTAAAGCCTTGCTTTCGTTTAAGGAGGCAAAAAATATTTAATGTATTAAATGCCCAAAAAATAGTCTTTGTACAAATACATTCTGGCAAGCACTTTTAAGCCCGTGTATATTCAATACATGTAATGCGTACCCAGTACAAGAAATTATAGTAGGCGCAGCAACACAGCGTCTGACGATGGTTATGGATTCGATTAATACTCAGAACAATAAATTATTTTCATTTCCTCCCTCCAGTAACGCTGGCGTTGAGTTCCACTACTCAACACATCAAGCCGAATCAACACTAGTGTCGTAACACTAGGTTACCTTTTACCCTTACTGCTATATATAGGGGCCGGTGTTTGCAGCGTGAGGTAAAAAAAAAACAAAATCAACAATCTTACAGGAAATGTGTCTTTGTTATTCCCCGAATTTTCACTATAAATGATTTTCAAAACATCCAAAGCCTCCGTTTCTTGTCCATGAGAGAGTAAATATTTTGGACTCTCCGGTAAATGATAGTACATTATGAATGCCATCAAGCTCCATAGTGAACATATGTATAAATAAAAATTCCATGCGTGTAACTCTGTAGAAGAGAGATATACTCGTATATATGAAAGGGACATAAATACTGAAGCCTAAATAGAGTAAAAGTCTACGTGGTGTATGAATGTAAGTGCAATGGCTATAGGTTCAATTTTATTAACTAATTATTTCCATTTTCTTGCTCTGGTAATAAGATAAAGCGCAGCATTAAGTGTCACCAATCAACAAGCAATGCCACGAGCAGTGGGCGGTGCATACAATAAAAATGGTACCTCATATATAGCGCGAATAAGCATACATACATATATTTTTTATTTCAAAACAAAACATACCGAAATATCCAGGCCATATAACAATATCTAATTTGTAAGGCAGAATCAGCCATGATATGAGAGCGGCCACCATGATGCCCATGGACATAAAAGCGCTGTACAGCAGTAATATCCTGTCCCGAACAGCAACAGGGCAAAATTCTGATATATTTGTTGACATCGCACTGAAACTTAAACTAAGTCTGAAAGGGAAAACAATGTTTGTAATAAAATGAATATATAGATATGATTGTTACATAGATAGATCTTGTACAGTCATTAAATTATTAGAAACAGTATCTAACTGTTAATATTTTTGTTGTTGGTTCCCATTCGACAAAATTATCAGTTTTTTTAGCTTCTCGCTGTATTCTGCACATAAAGGGGAGAGATAAGGAACCTGGGATCATAGTGTTAAGCTACTTCGTTCCCATTGAAACAATTTGATTTCCCATTGGTTAATATAATTAAATAATTGTGGTTCCTCGTTTTGCCAAGACGAAAAACAATGTAAAATTCTACCAAGGAAACGCAATATTAAAAATTCTGGTGACAAGCGAAGAAAAAAAAAGAGTATTTTATTGCTAAATAAGCAAGAAAAAATCGATTTAATAAATAATTTGTATGAAAAACGACGTTCGTTGTTAAATTATTACCTGAAGGTTGAAGTATACATTGCTGTCTGGGGATGTGTATAATGTGAAAATTCAGTAGATTTTACGTAATACATCAGTAAATTACATGGGAATATTAAAAATTGCCTATTTTGCAAGGAAATAATAATTGCTTGCTTTATATTTATGGGGTCATGTTTTATATTGTATCACCAGCTACTTTTGACAGATTTATTGGAACTTTTTAAACTATTAAATAACTTAAAACATTTCAGAAGCTTCACACTGTTACTGTGCTGTATAGAGGGAATCTAGGAACCCAATGTTAAGATCCTTGAACTTCCGTTCCCCACTTTCCACCGAATTCTGGAGATTTTGCGTGTTGAGTGGGCTTAACCTTTAAAATGCAATGAATATTGAAAATAAACATAAATACATATTTAGCTTCACCTATCATTAATAAATGTTGTAAATAAAGGGAACCTGGGAACCTAGTGTTAAGACATTTTATTCCCCTTTAAAACTTCTATTTCCCACCTTCAACTGATCTATTAAGGCATGCGTATTGAGTGGCGGAACTGAACGACAAGCTTTGCATCAAAACAAGAGCAAAAAAATGAAAATATAAAAAAAAATCAATTTTATAACAACAAAAAAATACTTACGATACGCCTTGTACGACTTTTATAAATATCATCATCCAATACGTTTGTGTCAGACCTTCTATTATGGTACATACAAATATGCCTAAATTACCACCGACTAGGAAGAATTTTCTTCCAAATGCGTCTACTAGGAAACCCGTA
>DWGR01004682.1:0-10949 GCA_018247715.1 Heliconius burneyi
TTGTTTTGTTGAGAAATGTTTTGTTTTTGGTTTCACGCTGTATCCCGCATGAAGCAGGATAGACAGAGAGGAACTAGTGTTACTGTTAAGATGCTTCATTCTCCATTTTTCGTCAAATTTTGAGTGGTGAAATCTTTGCCTCGACACCAGAGCGAAATGATAATATTAAATATTTATTTTCTTCAAGTGGGAATTAAACTCACGACCTGTCACGTTCACAACCAAAGATTCGTGCCCCTGCGCCACGCCTGTCGTCAGTCCTTGTTTTATAAAAATATTTAATTCATGAGGTACCCCAACCAACAATATACTATCACAAGATAAAGACCATTAAGCTTATCAGTGACGAAGGATCGTTGACATCTAGTGAAAGTTGACGGTGATCGGAGTCGACAGGGAAGCGAAAGTATTACGAGCAGATTAGGTGACGTCTGTTTAGCCTACTAAAATTGTAAACAGTCTTATATGTTCATTTTAGAGGTTTTTATGTAGTTAATTATGTTATAAGAGGTTAATAAAATAAATCAGCTTAGTACCTCAGCCTAGTGTTAAGACACTCTGTTCCCCACTTTCCGCTGAATTCTGGAGGCATTGCGTGTTAATAAATGAATTATTGTAAAATAACTATTAAATACAGCAGCTTCTTTTAGCTTCACACAGTATTTCCATACTACTGGGAGCACTGCTTGTTAAGTTGAATATATTGAATATTTCATTTCATCGAGTGGAAATCGAACTCACAGCCTGTCCTTTACAGTCTTTATAGTATAATAATAAAAATGTCTACATCAGCGTTCTGTAGATAGAGTCGGAAGTACACTTTATTTAAAGTGTACGGAACTAGAGACAATTCAGTGCGTAACAATGATGACACATACAAAAAACTACCCTTCGCTTGTAAAAGGTAGAATTGTTTGCCCCATGCTGTACCACATTGAGCACATTATACATATATGTATATGAGAATACTTAATACTTGAATCAATATTACGCTATAAAGGTGTTATAAATAGGTATATATTAAATTTAAATAACAAATATGTCTAATGGCTGTCTTGACAGCAGTGCCGTAGGGTATTTGCTGCCCGGTGCAGCTTAGGACTTGATGCCCTTTGAAATGGTCAAAATTATTTCAGAACACAATAGAGTAAATAAGTAAGTAGATAAGAGTATGTAAATAAGAGTAAGTAGAGTAGATTTATAATTTTTTATTGCTTCAAAATTATAATAACTATGTATTAGTTATAACATTAGATTTTGGTAAAAATTATTGCAAAAACATAAAAATGGACGAAAAATTAGAACAATTGATAGTCGACTTAATGCCCCCTGCCTTTTGATGCCCGTTGCGACTGCACCGTTCGTAAAGTAAATTTTAATTTTTCTTTAACTTAAGTATTTGATAGAAATATCTAATTTCTAAATTAACTTATATAAAAATTATGTAAGTAAATAAAAGGGCCTCCATCTCACGCTGCACTCGACCGGAAAGCTTCACGTACCACCGGCTGTTATTCAACGACAAATTATTATCAAATCTTCACGATTAGTTTGAAAGGGAAATCTTGTATCTGAGATACATTTATGTAATCCAAATGAGCAGATATAAAAACCAATAGTTTTTATAACTTATATTAATATTTTTTTATATTTATAACCTCCAATGCAAGAAGGGAAAAAGGGATATCTATAAGTTAAATGTTATAAAGTAAATGTTTGTCTGTGGAACAATAACTCCCAGAATTAACAAACTAATTTGGGTGCAGTTTTTTTTTAAATCGAAAGATTTATAAAAAGAATGTTTGTTGTGATGGTTTCTAATTGTGTTTAATGAAATTTGGATTACTATTTTTTTTTACGGGAAAAGGACAAGGCAAACGAGCGTTCGGGTCACCTGAAGGTAAGTGAGTAAGGTGCCAGCCTTTAAGGTGGAGATAGACGCGCTATGCTATTTGTTTAAGACCTACAAGCATTTATACAATTTTATAAATACTTGTAGACATTATTATAAAATATTTAATTTTGCTCTTCAATTTTTACCAAATAAGCAATGCACTCAAAAGGAAAATAATCTTTTATGACTGTGCTCATACTACAAAATTGCACAGCTGTGCATTTGCTATAAAAACAAATAATAGCATCTTTTTAATTTCAATATCTTATATGACTGTACTCGTCACAATTAATACATTTTTTAAAATTATTTAGTCCGATGTAGCCACGGTAAGAATCTAGTACAGAAACTATAATAGGTGATGTTCGAAGTGGTATGTGGCTTCGTGACTTACAATATTTCACTACAAACAATAAAAAATCAAAATATACAAAAATTATAACAAATTTATAATGCGAGTTGCAGACTCGCATACCGAGGGCTCCGTACCAATTTTCGGATTGGGTATCCTAACATAAAATAGAGACGCCAATGGTAACTACATAAAAGTTGACAAATTTTAATTTGCGCCCGTATGCAGTCCTTTTGTATGAAATCAACTATAATTATAAGTTTGTAATGTCTTTCTTGTTATTAAAAAAATTTACTTAGTAGAATTATTTTAGGATTTTTTCTTTTTTTTGTACTACAAGTTGTCATTTCTTGCAATTGCATACAAAATGCAGTAATAACAATCCTTAAAAGCTCGCATCTTTTGATTGCGTTGATTTAGGATCTTAAATTTTCCAGTGCTCCAAGGGACAATGGTCTAAAATATTTGACATAAATATCAGATCACATCTACACAATCTCGAGACAAATGCTATTGACAGACGGACAAACGCACAACAAAATGATCCTACAAGGCTTCCGTTTGTTAGTTTTGAAGTACGGAACCCTAAAAAGTGACATCAGTTTTACGAAACACTAATTTCTTATTCTATAAACAGCAAAGCACGCGCTATCCACATTGAATCAATTAATCAGAATTATACTCATGAGTGCGCAGTAATGCGATACAATGTCGCAACGTTACAATTCCTTAAGAATTATCGACTTTTTATTGTTTACTGGTTACGCAAACGCCTTGTTTTGACTGTTGCGGTTTTAAATTGTCTAATTTCTTTTTTAACAACTATGTCGTAGAAGTAAAGTGAAGTAAGTGTTGAAAATCTGCTGGAAAAGCTGGGTTAAAAATGTACCTACCTATACAAGTTTTTTTATATAAAATATGAGCTTGACCGTAGATTTAAGTATTTGATATGAATTTCAAATTGATATATCTACGGGATCTCGAGATAAATGCTATAGACGGACGTATAGAAAGAAAACAAAGTCCTATTTTCCTTTTAGAGGCACGGAACCCTAAAAACAGGTGAATACATTTATGGTCTTCGAATTTTTAAAGTAAGCTACAGTTTCGTTAAAATAATAAGTGTAGAGGCGAGTCACTAACTTCTCTACATTTTAATATATGCAATGAAATATAAAACAGTTTGAGAGCTTTATAAAATTAATATATGTATTCGAAAGTAAGATGCGAACAAGTTCTAAATATAGCTTTAGAAATCTCCCGCGATGGACGCGTTACATACCGAAGTATTAACAGTTATAATTAGTATCGATGTATAACATTACTAAAGTATAACGTAACATATGTAAATATTTTACAGATTGTTTAAATTTTCAAGACATCACGGTAAGTAGAGGGAACCTAGTGCAAAAACACTCCGTTACCACTGTAGTCGTATGTGCGATTGCACATTGCTAGTTGAAAAGCGTTCGCGTTTTGTGTGGCTGAAAAAAGAAAAGTGGGGATCGAACCCATAATCATCATGATTACGATCAGACGATGACTTACTGTGCCAACGACTTCAATGACCTCAATAGAAAATATAACAAATATATAAAAGAAAATACCATATTAAAAAATGTTCTAAAATATGTTTAATATTATATTTTTTTATATTTTTAACTTTTTTTTTCATATTATCATCTAAATGAAGTATGTTTTTCAGTTTCAGTCACTTAAAAAATTTAGGATTTCTCGTAGTATAACTGAAGAGTTGTATACAATCAATCGATCGATTATTATTATATCGATATTTATTTCTCAATAATTCAACTCATTCAACTCGCAATGCCTCCAGAATTCAGCAGAATGTGGAGAACGGAGTGACCTCACACTAGGTTCCCTTTGTCTACCCTGCTGTGTGCGGGATAGAGGGTGAAGACAATAATCCAAGTATGATGTTCTTGATGATTATTTGTATGTATGTTTGTGTCATTGAAAACATTCCTCATAACCAGACAAGATTATATCTAAAAAAAAATACAAGAGATTATAAAGAAGCCTGTACAAATTGTCAAGTCATTGAGATAACAGTCGAAATTACAAGGCATACGTTTTTTTTTTATTTTTTAACGGACAAACGACCTCCAACTAACCTGCTCCTAAGATCTAGTGGTTAACGATACAGATCTTAAAGTAATGGGTTCGATTCTCATTGAATAAGAAAATCTGTGTGATAAGGCCGTATCTATCCTTCTATACCAGTGGCTCCCAACCAGTTGTCCGCAGAAGCCTAAAAATGGTCCGCGAACAATCTTAATTTTAGTGGGCCAGCGTTAAAATTTGTATTAGATTATAACAGTTTATATTTATTATACCTACATAGTGGTCCCCGCTAGCAATATTGAAATCTAAAATCTTGAATCTATCTATCTATCTAAAATATTGAATATAAAAGTGGACCCAGATAAAGAAAAGGTTGGGAACCCATGTTCTACAAATAGTTTTAATGCATTAGTACTTTTTCAACTTTATATGTTTATTTTAATCTATTTTGATTAAGAAATATTTTCTATCATATTTTTTTAAAAAGTTTATATTAATTAATCCGCTGTATCAAAATTCATTACGGAAATCAATTATGGTGACACTTTTGAAGCTTGTCGCGATGTATTACTTAGATAAGGTAGCGCAAGTTACGTGTTTTTAATTATAGATCTTGTTGTTTATCGTCTAACATCTCTTAAATTGAGGGTAGGTAGAAGAAACTAGTGTTAGTTCTTACATCATAATGTTCTCAATTCCATTTAATAATAATTTAGTTTATGCAAAAATAATCTGCATTGAAAATTATTCACGTATATTAATTTAAATATCTTTAAGTTTTTATCCTGTACAAAGCAGGATCTTCTTCATCCTGGCATTAATCCCGGCTATTGCCAGGGTCTGCCTTCCTGCTGAAACTACTCCACTTTGCACGGTCTTTAGCGTCCTTGGTGGTTAGACCATCTGTACAAAGCAGGATATGCAGAAGGAATGGGAATCCTCTACTTAAGACACTGTAGAGTTAATTCTGGAGGCATCGTGTGTTGACGAAGCTTAACGCTGCGCTTGGCCTCTTTACCACCATGAATGAAAATATTAAGATTTTCGCCACAATTTGCCTCTTTATGTTATAAAGTATTCGTAAATAATAATATTATTTACTAGTTATCAATCACAGAAATTAAAATATGTTGTTTAAGCTGTTTTTAAAAAGCTTTGCCTTCTTAATGTTATGCCAAAATCTAATAATTTAACTTTTTAAACTCGCATCCAAAATTATAAATAGAAAATTGTATATACCCACTGAAACACTAGAATAAACAGAATCCAACAACTATCTGATGCCAACATAACGTCAGTCTAAACTACCTTCACTTCAGTGTATGTATGCATCGCAACCTATTTCTCCTAAACTAGTACAGTCTGATGATCTGTCTTACACAATGCTATAAACAAAGGCCAATTGGGCCACCTGCAACGGTATATAGGTCGGCTTCAACTATTATGGGCAGCGGGTACTGGCAAGTACTGAGAATGAACTATTGAAGTATGAAAGGAATCGAATTACATTTTTGTTTTGCATTTTGTTTATGATGTTGATTAAAAAAATAAAAATTAAATCAGTTTCACGCTGTATCCCGCACAGCAGGGTAGGCAGAGGGAACTTATACATTAACACAATCCGTTCGCCAGTTTTTGCTGAATTCTGGAAGCATTGCGTGTTGAGTGGGTAAACTCAACGCCGCGCTTTGCCTCGACACCAGAGCGAAGAAATGGAATTATAGCATGAAGCATGAAGCTGATTTAATTTTTTTTTAAATATAGTAGCGGAATTTTTAAACTATCCTATTTTTATTATTTCAATACATTGTGGTCGGTATCTCAGTTAAGTTATGATGACACCAAGCAAATTTATCTTACAACTCTTCTGATAGCACTGCGTTAGTGCACGAGGAGTGGACATGATGTGACATGTTTATGTCGCAGTCCACCGGATTTATGCGAGATGCTATCTGGTCTGGACGTGGATGGAGCCAGTAATAGAATATTATGTGTAAAATTACTACATATATCTAACTTGATTAATTGACTTTAAAGTTTCTTTTCAGATTCACATTGCATACCTATCCTGCTATATACAGGAGAAACTTAGTGTCTTAATTATTCACTCTTTGCCCGAATTCGAGAATTCGAAGTTCATTCTCCTCATGTGGATTACAGTCACATACTGTCTTATTGCGCTACGATTGCCTCAATACTTTTAACTTTGGTTATAATAAAGAGATACGTTGTTATATATTAATAATTAAGTGAATGAAAAATATTAGAATTACTTAATATATGGCTAGGACGCCAAGTCTGTTGATATAAAAGAAAAGAAAAGGTAAAAGATTTTTTCGAAATTCTTATTAAATATATATTATATATATTTTTTTTTTACTAATAAAGAAAAGATAAATTCGAATTTAAACCCATCGAAACACTAAGCCACATCACATCTGTTTCGATAATCAATATTCGATCCAGCATTTTGTATTACATTATCATATTTATTCTAGTTATGTAAAGTTACAGGTCAATTTCCTCGAGAAGTCGAGACTCTTGGGATTTATTTGTGTTGCCAGCTCGTATCTAATATTGCAATAATTTAATATATTATGTTTAAATGTTAATATAATTTATATGCGTCGTGACGCCATTGTGATTATTGTTTGTCTGTTTGAATTATAAATTCAAACAGGCGTTTCTTGGCCTAATTGGATAAAGCGCTTTAAAAGGCGTTAGGTTACGTTCACAGAAATATTACTTAATATGAATATAGAATAAATATTTAATGAAAACTGAAATATATTCATTATTTCTGCGTTTACAAGGTTAACAGACAAGGTAACAGACAGAACTAAAAAAAGCTTGCTTAGAGAAAGACAGAGTTTAGAATAAATTATCACCATTAAGCAAATATCTATACTTTAATGAGCTTCTGTAATAATTTGCAATGTTTCCTCGATAAGAATCGAGTACAGAATACAAAGAGGGTGCGTCAATCAGATTGTTTACAAAGGGACTGCGGACCAGAGCCGATGAGTCAGGTCAGGTGTTTCACCTCGTGCTATTTGTGGGGTGCAGATATGCCGTTGTTTCTTTTAGATGCAGGTTTTATTATATTTTTAGTGGAAAATCTTGTTATAAGTTTGAGTTTTTTGTAGTTTCTAGCTGTATACAGCACATAGCAGGATCGGCAGAGGAAACCTGACATTCTAGTGCTAAGAGTAAGATTATTGCTGCAATTATTAATATAGTTAAATTTTATATGACTTGACCGTTATGTTTAAATAACTTTATTATTTAAAAAAATCCTAATAAATAGTATTATTCTTTAGGCTTTACTTAGAGATTTCGTTAGTTCTTTAGAAAAACAAAGAGCTTCATTGAGGTTTGGCTGGTTCTTTTTACTAGAAGTTTTTGGTGGGATTTTAGATATATCACATATGCAAACATTGATTGTCTGCAAAATTATGTATTATTTAAAAAATATGTATAAGGTAGAAGCTTTCGACAAGTCAAGACCTGCTATACTCAGGGTGGTTATCCGCGCGTGACCTGTGAGCGATCTCAATTTCGTTATAATAAACTAAAATTAAGTATAATAAAATATTAAATCAAATATATTTATTATTCACGCTGTATCCCGCACATATATTAGTGGCCAAGGCAGAGGAGATCTGGGAAACTAGAGTTAAGACACTGTTCTCATTAAGGCATTTCTATTTCTCACTTTCCGACGAATTCGGAAGGCATTGCTAGTTGAGTAGCGGAACTCAAAGCTTCACCTTGTATCTTTACGAGAGTTAAAAAATTAAATTATTGAATTCTTCATTCCCCTGATCGGGAATGTAACCCACAACCTGTAACGCTTACATTCACAAGCTTTTGCTTCTACGCCACAAATAATTAAATACGGATATATGTGTTATTAATTTATGAATATTCTAAATATATTCCTATAAGGAAATGTTATGTCGATTGTACAAGCGGAAAGTAGAATCCATTGGACGAATCGCGTTAGAATAAATTAATATGCAAATGTTTTGTGGACCAAGTACTCTTAATGTATTTAACATTTATACCTAAGCTTTCGCTTTGTATATGTAATTAAAACTATAAGTGATTATAATGGGTGAACACAATAGGCATGAGCGTAGGAATAGAGGGAGTGTGCCCACCCCAGGATAGTATTGTGTCCAAGCCAGATTTTAATGACACAATATTACCCCAAAAATTGAAAAGTAAATTTCTATAAAACAATTCGTATACTCGTATACCAACAATTTCAAGTTTCAATATATTTTTCTATGCTTAACGCTTTATCCCACTCGTAAAAGGACAGAAGACATATAGAGATGAGAGTTGTTAAGACACTTCGTTCTCTGTTTTCTACCGAAACACAATTTACATTTCGTACCAAAGTGAAGAAAAAAAGTAATTAATTCATTTCACTGAGTCCCCACTCAGTAAAATGAAATTTAGAATCGAGCCCCACTGAGCCTAAAATCATCGTGTTTAGTGTTCCATCGAACCTAAATTCATCTATTCTACCAATGTACCATAATGGCCTGATGGACATAACTTCGGAATACTTGTAAACGAAGCATACTCGTATATGCGAAAAATATCAAATCAGCTTCACGCTCCATCCCGCACACAGCAGGGTAGGCAGAGGGAACCTAATGTTAAAACACTCCGTTCCCCACTTTCTGCCGAAATCTAGAGGCATTGCGTGTTGAGTGGCAGAACCCAACGCCGCGCTTTGCCTCAACACCAGAGTGAAGAAATGGAAATACAAATGTAAATAAATATTTCACTTCCTCGAGTATGGATCGAACTCACAACCATCTCGTTATAGTCACACCCTTATGCCGCTGCGCCACGACGGCCTCTTATATGTATAAGTGACACTATATTATTATCAAAAATAAAATTCAACCTGTTCCAAAAGATATCCTTTACTAAAATATTTAAATTTTTAAATCAACTGGTTTTTTAACTGTTCACGATATTATTGTACGTACTGACCTTAAATTTTAGTATATAAGAATAATCATAATCTTATTCGTGGTTTGCCTATTTCGCATTTAAGCATTGCAAAATGGACGCGAGTCATTCGTACAAATATTAATAACTTTATTTTGTAATTATATTACTGTAAAATAGTATTTAGTTTAAATATATAATTTCATAATAAATATAGCTAAAATATTTTGTAATAATATAAATATTTTAATATCTAATAATACCCAGGGGTTGCGTGTCTATGTCGTAATATCCTTTACTTTCTTTTCCTTTATTAATTATTTACATAAAATATTAAAAAATAAACAGGTACACGCTGTATCCCGCACACAGTGGGGTAGGCAAAAGAAACCTAGTGTTAAGAGACTTCGTTCCCCACTTTCTGCCGATTTGGAATTTGGAGTGGAACTCAATGCCGCGCTTTACCTCGAATCCGATTAATATATCGATTAATATATTCTTTGGGAAATAGACATATTTTTGGCTTTTATACTTGTACCATAGCTATGAAATCTGATTCACGATACAAAATAATCCTAAATTAAAAAAGAAAGGTAGCGTAACTCGTAGAGTAAGGTAGGGTGACTCGTAAGTGGACCCTATCTACCCCAAAAAAGTAATCGCTAGAGAAATTTAAGAAAAAATAATATTAAAAACATGTATTTAGTTCTTAGAACTTTATAAATAGAAAAACACATATAATATAGATGCTAACTGGCATAACCTACTTACATTATCAACATTATACATTCCTTGTTTATTTTTAAATCTCGTCCTACAAGAATGCTAAGTGATTAGAACGGAACTTGCTTACTTACTAACGAACTAAACTGCCTCGTTTTATAATAATAATAAACTAAAACACATTTTATATTCTATATATAATAAAACAGTAAAAATATTTTGTCTGTACATTTAAAATTTTCGACTAAAGAAGGAAGGACACTTAAAAAGAATAATAGAAAGCAAAAATGTTTGTTTTAATTTTCTGTCTGTCTGTATGTATGGTCACACTAATCTTCGAAAGTACTGAACCGATTTGCTTCAAACTTTCACCAATTGCTTTGTTTTAACTCAACTTAACATCTTAAGTTTTGTTTCATCAAAATCGGTTCATTAAAAACAGTAATCGGCATTTGAATGAACTCAAGGCATGAGTTTGCCTGCAAATATAAAGCAATCCATATTTATACTTATAATTATAATAAATCTGTATTTTTAACCAACTTTGAAAACAAGGAGGAGGTTGTCAATTAAATATTTAAACATCGATTCGATACATATTCGATTCATATAATTATTTTGATTTCGATATTGGATTATTCAATTCGATTTGGGTATTTTGTGTAACATGCAATCAATACATTTATTTTACAAAGAATATTATAAATCTTTTTTTTTTATGGAAAAAGCATGGCAAACGAGCGTACGGGTCACCTGATAGTAAGTGATCACCGCCGCCCACAACACCACGTAACATCAGAGGAGCTACTGGTGCGTTGCCAGCTTTTGAGGTGGTTGGGCGCCGGAGCCCGGCATTACCTAACGCGAAACGCAGTGGCATAAAGCCACTACTTCACGCCGGTTTTAAATGCCGGGGGTGGTAAT
>DWGR01004683.1:0-10947 GCA_018247715.1 Heliconius burneyi
TCAACTTTACATCTTAAGTTTGTTTAATCAAAATCGGCTTATTAAAAAAAGGTTATCGTCGTTTGAATGAACTCAAGGCATTAGTTTGCCTGCGAAAATTTTATAGCATTTTTTTCTAAATAAAGATGCAAGACATCGTACATTATATTCAGATTGCTATGTTATATTCAATGATTTAAGTCTGATTTAGTTCAACACGCTGATGAAAACGACGACTTGATCGTCAAATCGTTAAATTGTTGAATTCTTCGGTTTGGTCGTTTGAAATAAATGTACGAGCATATACAAATGTTTAAAACATTCTTTTTACGTGTACTTTGTAATTACTATATATTTACCAATTGTACGCTTATAAGCATGTAGTTTTCTCCTTGAGGCTGTCGTGGCGCAGCGGCACAAGGGTGTGACTGTGACGGGACGGGTAAATGAATAATCATGTAATTCAAGAGTGCGAAGCCGCTGGCAGACCGCTAGTAATCAATATGTTGGTAAATGCAGCATAAAAAAGGTAATATAGATAGTAAGTGGGCGAAGCGTAAGTAAAGACAGCCGCTAGTATTAGGTTTATAAAGGATTACGGTACGATTTTTTTAAAGCGCCATCTATATATACATATATGAGTTAATTCAGCGCATTCTGCCTACGAAGTTTATATGAATAAAAGTGTTCATGCATTGTTCAACACTTGCGATAGATGGCGTACAGTAATAATTAAAAATAATATGTAATAGTTTTGTTTAAACCGGCATTAATAGCCAAAAGTAGAATACAATATAATATACTTTATAGTATAAAATTACACAAATTAAAAAACTAAAACAGAAACAATAAGTACAATAATATACTGAAAACGTATTACCTATTTATCTTTTGAACTAAAAACAAAACTTGTGCACAAAATACCATTATTTTGTTGTAAAACCCTACTTTTCTCTTTTTATAGTTTAATTATTAATATTTTATTCATGAATTTATTTATTAATAATGTATATGAAAAATGTTCTATTAAATATTTATTTTACACTCATAAATCTACACACACGTATGCAGTAGTAGATATATTATAAATATATATAATTGTATATACATTTTCTGTATGTACTTATCCTACTAATATAAAAAAATGTGAAAGCTTGTTAGGATTGGTGTTTGCTCCACTTTCACGCAAAACCTACTCCAAAAATTTAGATGAAACTACAGTAATATAGCATAGACATCAGAATAACTTAAAGGCAACAATATATTTAAGCATTTTGTATAATGAGCGGGCAAAGCCGCGCGAGAGTTGCTAGTGTATAATGATTTTAACATAACATTACATAGCATAAAAAACATTTATTGCCATGAAGTACATATATGATTTTATAACAATAGGACATTATTACAGCTGACATTGTGGCAAAAGATGTAACTCAGCTAATGATGCTCCAGATTCGACTCTCTAGCATCGCTGTTTTTCAATATAAATATAACGGATAACAAACTCTCCATTTTACTCTTAAAAAAAATCCTATATTTAAAGTGACTTTAAATTTTTTGACAAAAATGAAAAAAAAAACACCAAAAAAAATAAAGATATCCGTTTATGTTTCTGTATTTATGTGTGTGTATGTCAGTGCGTGCGTGCGTGTTCCTATTTATGCATATATACATTTGCTTCCAATTTAAAAAAAATAAATAATAAATTTTAGCTTTTTATAAAGAAAATATATATAATTGAAATTTTAGGACTAAAAATAATATTTTAAGCATTAATTTGCCGTTTTTGCAGTGCAATATTAGAAAATGTCATATAAACCTCTTTACCTACTAACAAATCAGGACGTCATTACACCCGTTATAATGTGCGCAGAATATTAATATTTCACACTCTACATTGAACTATTTTTCTGTAGTCTATATATGTAGAGAAATATTTGGTTTGATGACAAAACATGTAATTTTATTTTTTACCATTATAATTTCTTGATGTCCAGGTCGTTAAGGGTTTATCTGACATATTACCCTATAGCTATAAGTTTAAAGCTTTTTTTTTATCTAATGGTACCTTCATATTTAAAATACCTTGAGTATTATATTTTACATATAAATGTAACGCAAGAAAAAAACTTTTAATAAAATACTGTGTTTAAGAACTTCACCAATATTTGTCCTTCAGCAAACATTGGTACACACATAAATTTCTATGTTATTCAAGTCCTCCTGGCGCGTGGAGGCGCGCAGGCGGAAGCGAGGCCAGAAAGAAAGTACTAACCGGTCGTTTGTGGGCCAGTGGCAGGTTCACGGTGCCTACTACAGCTTACAAATTCCAGTTTGGTTGCTCATATTTGTAATGAAGAAAAATGTAAATTTACTTGTTTTAGCATTATAATATATTATATTATAATAGCATACTGCTTTACGAATTTTTTTGCAATTTTTTTCTATAAAATATATGATTTAGTCAGACAAAGAATATTCAGTTGAATGGTTTTTTATCTGTTTAGAGCAAGAGTGTCATACATTCAAAATAAACATATTTGTATCAACGTAGCGCAGCAGATAATGACTGATTAGAAGCATTGCTTGTAGGTTCTATTCGCACTCGGGGAAAAAAATATTGTCATTTTCCCTTTTATGGAAAACGTGGAAAGCATAAAGAAAAAAACATAGTATTACTTTAATTCGATTCTAATCGTTCTATAATAAAATGTACTCTTTCATATTTTATTATGAAATTGAAACAAATTCTATTAGTAGTAAATTAAATTAGTCGTGACTAATTAATTTACTCGTTCAAAAAAGACCTAAAATGTTTAAATTATTGATTTGCGTAAGGACTTATAATATTTAATATATGTGTTTAATCTATATATCTATATACTTATAATAAATCTATAGAAATGTCCTCTCTGTACATTGAATATATTTTTTAAAAAAAGCAAGGGTGTTAAAGAATAACAAGCAGAAACCATTTCCAGCATTTTTGAATTTCTTTTCTGTTTGTCCATTTGTTCGTTTGTCTGTATATACATAAGTTTATATGAATAACATATAAGGATAAGTGTATCGAGTCTTTTAGGGTTCCGTACCTGTTAAGGAAAAAAGAAACCTTTATAAGAACACTGTCTGTCTGTATGTCAAGAGCCTTATCTTAGGAGTACTTGGAGATATCGAGTTGAAATTTTAACCATAAAAAAAATAACAACAAAATAAACATAACACACAAGTTTGAAATTCAGGAAAAAATGTGAAAACTATAGGTACATTTGTGGTTAAATGCTAAAAAATAATAGCCTTAAAATGGGCGCAAAATTTGGTATTAAAACCGCTATTTCAAGTGAGCTATCAAATGAAAGTGCTCTGGCTAAGCTACACACACTTGAATTTCTGAAAAGAGCTTTCGACCTTCAATTTTTATTCGGAACCCTCGTTGGGCGAGCCTGCCTCGCGCTTGTCTGGTTTATTATAAGATCCCATTGTTGCCCGTCTTCGTGTTGTCTGTCAAGAGCCGTTATCGCAGGAATGCTTGGAGATATCGAGTTAAAATTCAAACCATGTACTCAAATCCACGGCCATATGATTTCCTAAAAAATCTCTTCTTGTTACAAATACGACTATACTACAGGTATACTGCAGTACAGTACTACAGGTATAGTAACTGTACTATATTAGGAAGAATAGTTGTCAAAACAACTACAAAGTATCTTCTTCCTGGTGTCATTAACCCCGGTACATGTTACCAGGGTCTGCCTTCCTCCTCAACCTACTCCACTTTAAACTATCTCTGATGTCCATACGTAGCAAGGCACTTGCATCCAACATAGTTCCTAGGCCGGCGTGCAACGTGGACATACCATATCAGGCGCGGCTCTTGAAACTTATCCGCTACGTCGCGACGTAGCCTTGGGATCCGTGGATCGCAAGACTACCTCGAATAAATGTGTTACGTATGCGGTCAGACCGCGATACGCCTCACATCCACCTCAGCATCTTCATTTTCTTCAATAACTTCAAAGTGTATATCTTAAGCCGTCACTTAAAATGAAAAAACATGAAACGAACCCAACAATCATTTTTGAATACCTATTCAATGTAGCCCCTGACGCAGTTCGTCAATATCTATTTTTAAATTTTCACAATATGGCGATTAGTTATCGATATGTTAATATTACCATATCTACATTGCCACATAGGAGCACGTACATACATACATAAATATTACAGTCCATTGCGTCGCGCAGTCGGTACAAAAATGCGATCTCAAGATTTGACGCTATTTAATTACAATTCGTAGCCAGTATGTATTAAAATACGATAATTTGATTTGCAAGACGATAATCATATATTGCAAGAACGGGCCTAATAAATTAAATTTGAAGTTAAAAGTAAGTTAAGGTAAAAAAATATGTTATTTTTCATACGGTACACAATGTGTTAGTAAAAGAGTTTCGATATTTCTTTAATTATATATACAATGTTAAATGTTAGCTTGACCATAACTAACAGATGATGTGATGTGAGGTTGGCATAACGCATTACACAGGTCTCGAAACGTAACTGTACTTAGTTATTAGTATGGCTGACTGACTCCGTAGTGGAAAACCATTTGAAACTAAAATATCGGCCTGGCGGTGCATTTAAAGAGAAATTATCTTCACACTACTTTGCGTTCAATTAACTTATTTAATATCAATATTCATTTAATAAACAGAATTGACTGATTGAATTGAATTGCCTTTACTCGTTCAGAAACAGTCTTAAATGTTAAATTTTTGATTTGGATAAGGATTTATAATATTCTTTGTAAAGTAACTATAATGATTGAATATTACCAAATATACCCAAATTGGATCCAAACAATTAATAGAATAAATAAATAAATGGAATATCGAATCGAAAATATTTAATTAAGAACCTTCTCTTGTTTTAAAAGTCGGTTAAAAATACTGATTTTTCACAAACAAATACAGATTTATTATAAGTATAGATATTGATTACTTTATATTTGCAGGCGAACTAAGGTCTTGAGAATCCTTGAAAGTACGGAACCGATTTATTTCAAACTTTCACCAATTGCTTTGTTTTAACTCAACTTAACATCTTAAGTTTGATTCATCAAAATCAGTTTATTAAAAAAAAATGTCTTTTAAATGAACTCAAAGCATTAGTTTGCCTGCGAAAATTATATAGCAATATTTATATATATAAAGATTGCTATATTATATTCAATCCCTCACAATAAAAAATATATTCAAATTACTATTTTTATACAGAAATATGATCACCGCACGTTATCCTTAAAACTTTTTGTGGGTCTTATTAAGAGGAACAGTACTCCTTTACATTATTTTCATGTAGTACTTACCATTAAAGCAGCGCAAGTTTGGTTCATTAAAAAAAAAGATATCAGCATTTGAAAGAACTCAAGGCATTAGTTTGCTTGCGAAAATTATATAGCAATCTTTATCTATATAAAGACTGCTATATTATATGCAATGGTTTAAGTTGTAATTATATAGCGTACCCAGGCAAGCGGGCGAAGCCGCTAAAAGGCCGCTAGTAACATATCTAGAATATAGATTATATATTTTTTTACTAAATTTGTAAAATTGTTTCACGTTAAGTATAAATAACTTTAGAGTCGTGAACGTTAAAGATAATATAAACTTTCTTTTAATATCCGCAAAGAAACTGCGAGAATATATATGTTTTGAAATTTTACTCATAACATAAATGAATTCCTTATTTACGTAAGAGTATCTTGACTTTCTACCAAATATCTTTTAGGAAACCTTGATTAGATAGTGGGTTTCTAAAATAATTGATAAAATAACGTATTTTTTTAACCTTCTTATATTTTCCTTATACGAGTATAGCCGTGAAGGCAGATAGAAAATAATGTTAACACACTATTTTTCTCGTCCAACTAAGTTACGATGCGTCTTCAGTTCCGAAACTCAATGCATTTTGTTTCACCAAACCAGTTTTTTGTTAGGAAATACATTTAGAATTACGTTAATAATAGAAAGCTAATATTTCCGGAATCAGCAAAAGATATGTTTTCTTACGATCCTGCAAGTTTTTTTATGTTTACGTAAATTACACACTAGATTTGAAGCTTGATAAACCATAGCCCAGGATTGGAATCTGCAATCTGAAATTTACTATAATAAATATTATTTTGTTGACAATATCTATGTTTTGCAAACTAAAGTTGTAGCTAATTTAATATATATATATTAGTATTATTATATATTTTATTATATGGTACATAACATATTAGATAGAGATAACTGTATTGGCGATACATTGAACTCTTAACAACCGCATTATATTTGATGTTATTCCCGACTACTAAGGAAATGTTATGTTTTTCGCGCGTATCTAGTATGTATGTATGTATTATTCTTTATAACTTCATATCTCCAGAACCGCTGAACGGATTTACATAATTGAGATATCGTTAGATTCGTTTTAGCAGCCCAAGTGTTTTTAGATATGTGAAATTAAAAAACTATATCACGGCGGCTGTGGGACGCCATTTTGCTTAGTGATAAAAAAAATTGGTTTAGAATACTACAATATGGGTATCGAATTCAAGAGCTCAATGCGAGGATTTCAAAAAGGTACATCATGACTATCATTACTATAATGAATGCTAACTAAAAAGTGAGTTTTACGCAGTCGGGGTATTTGTTTTTTCAAATATCTTTTCCTCGTTTTAGTCGGTAGCTTTAAAATAAATAAAGAGTTAATATCATTATGAAAAAACCAGACAAGCGCGAGTCGGGCTCGCACACCGAGGGTTCCGTATAAAAGTTGGAATTTTCGAGTATTTCCTGAAATTCTGGCTTAGCTTAACCAGAGTCCTTTCATCTGATACCTCACCTGAACAAGCGGCTTTAATACCAAGTTTTGCCCCCCTTTAAAGTTTATTATTTTTTAAGATTTAACCATAACCATGGCGTTGAGTTCCACGTAATGCCGCAATGCAACACACTCAATTTGGCGAAAAGTGGGTTACGGAGTGTTTTAACACTGGATTCCCCCTGCTGTGTGCGGGCTGCAGCGTGAAGCTTATTTGCTTTTTTATACACAGACATATTCTATTACAGTATATATACATAAGTGTTAAATAAATATTTTATTTATTAATTTATTATTTAAATGTCTATGTGTCATTCCGTTCATACACAATGTTTACAGAAACATTTGCTGGTGTGAATGATAAAGACTTAAGTTGTGGCGAGAGAAAGTCTTGGAGGTCCATTCACAAGCCGCATACAAATATTTGTAGCCGCCTTCAATACCGAAAACGGGTTTAGACCTTTCTCGGTTTGGAAGCTCGCGATATCAACCTGTACCATTGATATGAAATGTTTATGATTATTAGTCGATTATACGTCATAGCTTAAAAAATATTTCTTTAATCGATATTTGCCATTCCATCGATTTTCCTTGCCATATTTAATAATTTGGTAAATAATAGGTATAAAAATATGTAAATACAAAAATTACATTTTATAGATCTGATATTTTGTCTTAACCATATATAAAACAGACTGTATAAAGAAAAATAATTTCTACATAAATTAGTTCAAGTTGTACTCAATGGTTGTGGATTCAATTCACCTACGGGGAAATGAATTAATTGGATTTCTGTTAGACAAATCACGGCGTTAAGTTTGGCCACAGACAGCAAATCTCTGCTGTAATGCATAGTAACAAATAAATGTGACTAGTTGTGAGTTCGATCCCAACTCGCGGAAATTACATGCTATAAAAGCCGAAGATTATCTTCATTGAATTTCCTTGATGATGAAGTTACTTTCGTCCGTAAGTTTTTAAATACGAATTATAAAAAATATCGATGAAATATCGCCTTACAATTTTCATATATTTTTTGTCATAAAATGCCTTATGTATAAGAGATATACGGTGTTTGTGTGTGTGTCTGAAGCTGATTTATTAACAACATTTACCTAACACACCATATTTTTTCATGCATACTTTTTCCAGACTGCTAAGCAAGTGTTATGTTTTTCGCGCGTATCTTGTATGTATGTATTATTCTTTATTACCTCATATCTCCAGAATCGCTGAACGGATTTACATAATTGAGATATCGTCTTAGCAGCCCAAGTGTTCATAGGTGATATTAAAAAAATTATGGCGACTGAGGGACGCTATTTTACTTAGTGAAATTTCTTTTTGGTTTTTAATACCACAATATGGGTATCGAATTCAAGAGCTCAATGTGGGGATTTCAAAAAAAGTATATCGTAATTATCATTATTATAATGATTCCCAACTAAAAAGTTAGTTTTATGCAGTCGAGGTGTTTGTTTTCTCCAAACATCTTTTCCTTGTGTCAAATCAAAGATATTTAATTGCACAAATGATCGTATTTGGTATAACAAATTAATATATTGCAAACGCCTTGTCACTGTAAGTGATCTCTCTCTAACTTTTTATTGGTATAAGACTAATAATAGGAGACCATAGTTGGCGGATAAAGGTGCACAAAGATATTTTTGGTTTTTATATACCTTACATGTATACATATACACTAAATACACATATACATACAAACAAATCGTATATATATATATCTCTCTCTATATATACATATATACAAATACATTTCGTTTCGTGCATTATATTCAGATTGCTATATTATATTCAATGGTTTAAGTCGAAATTAGTCCAACACACTGATGAAAACGACGACTTGATCTTCAAATCGTTGAATTTTTGAATTCTTCGGATTGGTCGTTTCAAATAAATCTACGAGTATATACAAATGTTCACAAAACATCGTTTTTACGTGTACTTTGTAATAATTATGTATTTACCAATCGTACATTTATAAGCATGTAGTTTTCCCCTTGAGGCTGTCGTGGCGCAGCGGCACAAGGGTGTGACTGTGATGCCACGGTTGTGGGTTCGATACCCACTCGAGGAAGTGAAATATTTATTTATGTTTATATTTCCATTTCTTCGCTCTGGTGTCGAGGCAAAACGCGGCGTTGAGTTCTGCCACTCAACACGCAATGCCTCCAGAATTCGGCAGAAAGTGGGGAATGGAGTGTTTTAACACTAGGTTACCTCTGACTACACTGCTGTGTGCGGAGGTGCTACACCGTGTAGCTTATTTAAATTATATGATTTTTTAGTCTTCTCCGTTTGTGTAATATTGTCACTTTTTTACCGTACATTCTCCTTCGTATGTTTTCCATTCAACATGACATTAGCGAAGTGATTAGTGCTGGACTGGCACGCTTGGAACGCCATAAATAAAGAACAACAACAACAATCATGTAGTTCAAGCAGGCGAAGCCGCTGGTAGGCCGCTAGTAAGTAAATGATTGAGTAGTTAAAGCGGGCGAAGCCGCGCGTTAGCAGGTTGCTTGTTTATATATAAATACAGTTTTTTTATGGTAAAAGGACAAGGCAAACGAGCGTTCGGGTCACCTGAAGGTAAGTGATCACCGCCGCCCACGACCCCGTGCAACACCAGAGGAGTTACAGGTGCGTTGTCGACCTTTAGTAATAGCACATGGATCAATAAGTCCCGAGACTAACCCAGAGATGGCGCTTGTAGTAAACCAGTAACCACGTTTTTCTAGAGTACTAACCTTTGCTTGAAACGTGTCAAAATTTTAAGTCGATCGGACCAGAAACAGCTGGTTATCGAGGTTAGAGTAAAGTCGTTTTGTAGTTTGTTCGAAAAATGGAAAAAATCGAGTTTCGTGTTCTGGTAAAACATTGTTTTTTAGTGGTTGAAAACACCGTGCAAGCGAAACAATAGATTGAAAAATGTTACCCGGACTCTTGTCCATCAAAAGCTGCGATTTGTCGGTGGTTTGCCGAGTTTAAACGTGGTCGTATCGACATAAATGACGCGGAACGCTTGGAAATGTGAGTGAAGTGACAAAAATTATAATGAAAGATTGTAAAGTGTAGCTCCGTGAGATTGCTCAGATGATACAGATATCATATGGAAGTGTATTTACTATCCTTCATGAAAAATTGAGCATGAAAAAGGTTTTTTCCAAGTGGGTGCCGCGATTGCTTTCGATGGAACAATAACAGCAACGAGTCGATGATTCAGAAAGCTGTTTATTGCTAATTACTCGCAACAAAAAAGATTTCTTGCGTCGTTATGTGACCATAGACGAAACATGGATACATTACTAAACTCCAGAGTCGAAGCGGCAGTCATCTGAGTGGCGCACAGCTGGCGAAAGCCGTCCGAAACATCCGAAAACGCAGCAGTCAGCTGGCAAAGTCATGGCGTCTGTTTTTTGGGTTACACATGGCGTGATTTTCATTGACTACCTCGAAAAAGGTAAATCGATCAACAGTGATTATTATATTGACTAGCACCAGTAGTGCGTTTGAAGGAGGAAATCGCAAAAAAAAACGACCGCACATGCAGAGAAAAAAAACCTTTTTCACCAAGACAATGCACCCTGCCACAAGTCGATGAAAACAATGGTACAATTGAACGAATTGGGCTTTGATCTGCTTCCCCACCCCCCATACACGCCAGATTTAGCCCCCAGTGACTACTGGCTCTTTGCTGATCTTAAAAAATGCTCCAGGGAAAAAGATTTGGCTCAAATGAGGAGATCATCGCTGAAACTGAAACTTACTTTGAAGCGAAAGATAATTTTTTTTATAAACATGATATTGAAAAATTGGAAAAGCATTGGAACCATTGTGCCACCCTAAAAGGTGATTATGATGATAATAATAAAAAAAATTGCAAAAAAAATGTTTTCATTGTTAGTCTCGGGACTTATTGATCCATGTGATTATACATACATATAAATATATATTATTAAAACCTGTACATAGACAACAACGATAGGTAATAATGTTGTGTTACCGTTGGTAAGACGGTGCTTAAAGCTGTATGATGCATTTAATTTATTCATTTGCGCTATATTTGCACAGATT
>DWGR01004684.1:0-10946 GCA_018247715.1 Heliconius burneyi
ATATATATATATATATATATATATATATATATATATATATATATATATATATATATATATATATATATATATATATATATATATATATATATATGTCTTTAACTTTGAAAAGAAAGTTTCGGTATAAGTATTGTGCTAGTACAAGTATATATAATCTGATGAATTTACTTAGCTAAGTTAATACAAGTTTCGAAGACAAGTCATGCGGCTTCCGAAAATTTTATAATTGTAAGAGATCATGGAGGACCAGTCGTAGTGCATTGGCATAAACGTGCGGCCGTAAATGCAACGGGTTGTGGGTTCAATTTTCACTCGAGTTATATATAGATAAAATATTTAATATATCTATTTTCTCGCTGTGATAACGAGTCAAACCACTCATCGCGCAATGCCTCCCTCTGCCTAACTTGCTACGTGCGGGATACTGCATGAAGCTAAAAAAAGAACATAAAACTAACGGACACTGTGAACATTTATTTTTTACATAAAGACTTGTGATTTACTTGTAATAGCGAGTCCGATCAACAACGTGTCACTGCACCATTCAGATATGATGAAGCCTTACTTCCATTTATTTTTAATCAGGTTAATCTAATCACTATTGATTTTTTAACCTTTATCTAGATTATTAGTGCCTTCAGTTATATAAACTGGGCTTAGGATTAAAAAAGAATTATCTACCTATATAATTCCAACAACAATCTTAAATATTTAGATTGCCTTTTCTTATACTTCAATATGAAAATGCATATAAATTTTCTTTTGTATAGAGTTACTATTACGTATTTGATATACAGGAAGCTCACAGGAGTGTCAGTAAATATGAAAAAGATGTAAAACTCTTGCATATTTCCATAATATTTACTTTAAACGAAAGTACTACAATGTTCTTTATTTTTTTATATCGAGAACAGATGGGCCGAATGAGATAACGGCCATCATTTTTGTTATCGGGTGGATTTTCATCCGTGTGTTTTCCTTTTTACTGAACCAATACAATAATACTGCAATAAATGATAGCTGAATGTACAGTAGACGCTCATGTTGTGTAAATAGTAAACAATCATCCAATGTTCTCCGAGATATTGTATATTTTTCGGATTCTATATTATAGGAAATTTGGCATGAAGTGAAAACTAACAATGTAAACAAAGGAAAAAGTTCGAAAAGTAAAAATTAGTCGGTACTTCATAGAAAAAAAACATTACAGTTTTATATTTTTCGTTAATTTCAAGCAAAATTATTGCATACGCACGCAATATTAAGTTTGTTAACTTTTGTAAGGTGTACCTCCCGTTGACCTACAATTCTCGTCTGACTCGCACTTGACCAATTTTTTTTTATTACGCGAGATTTCAATTTGTTACACAGGATGATTATGAATTTATTTAGTTTTATTAAACAAAGGCCTTTGTTTCAAAATTATTGACCAAATAATCCTTTTTCAGAATATTCATTATATATTCTCTGTAGTTGAAGGCTAAATATAGTTAAAAAAATCAACAAAGGAAGCTTTTACATAAGAGGGTTCCTCTTCTTTGAAAAATAAAAATGATCGTATTTTTTTTGCCTTAAGTAACCAAGCAATCCAAATCCGTACGGTACAAAAGGGAAAGGTGCTAAAAGAAATTAAATTTTTACTCCGAATACATGCCTTTCTTACGCTATTTCTTTCTGTATTTCAATGGCATGTTGTATGATTCTTTAACATACGATAGATATGCAGATTATTATTTAGTGTACTTTGGCGGCGTAAGTCTTTCTTAGGAAACGTCGACCAGTATCTAAATAAACTAGTTTTTCTGTTAAGGCATTCCTCAGACATGTTTTGCTTATGACGTTAAAGGAACCTAGTTTAATTCAACCTTCAGAAATACTCAGTTATGCGTTTACCACTAAGAAAAATCCATCTCCTTAAGGCGTTGGGTAGAGCCGTGCGCTGTCTACCGTATTTATCGTGGGATTTTGGGGAACTGATTGACCTGTCAACGAATTCTCTAACCACATATACGTACGTGATACACTCAAATATCATCCACATCATCAAGTGGAGGATACATGGCACTCCACTACTGTATGATTTTGTAGCAGCTACCTTCGACGCGCGATGTAATTGTGGAATGGCCTACCTACGGCTCAGTTGTCAGATCGATATAGCTTGGACACCTTTATTAAATGCGTCTATCTCTACCTCCTTTGATGTCACACGGAGTGGTGGGTGGCGGTGATCACTTGCCATCAGGTGACTCGTACGCTCGTTTGGCTTATTTCTTCCATAAAAAAAACCCTATCAAAAATTCGTAACTTCACAATTGTTGAACATAGAGATGCTTATAGAGAGAACAGAGTTCGAACATTCGTATTTATAGACGGTGCTCCACTGCTCCAATACACGAGCTAAAGATAAACCAGTGACAGAAGATTACCAGTAGTATAAACATTAATTCGATTCAACTTCAGAAAGTCCAGAAACTAACTGGAGTAATCAAACACCTCTACATCAACAATTGGCAAATATATAGATTTTAACTGCACGTAGAATTCTAACTAACATTCTGCTAGACCTGGTAGCTCATGTCTTGTAGAATGTTATTTAGAATTCTATTGAAAGAAATTTCCAAAAATGTTGAAAATCCTGGTGTGAGTAGCACGGAGTTAAATGATACTGATAATATAAGGGTTCTAAGCTACTATAGAAGTATGGATAACAACTATAACCAGCTGTAACTACAGGTAGCGAGTACCCACAATGTGTTACACTATATGTCCAAATAATTATTTAGAATATAAAGCAATATAATTTAAGAAAACAAGTCTATGTAAGAGTGAGGATGATCTTGAAATGGTGAACATTCCAAAAGTAAACTAACATGGCGCTGTGGAGCAGCGTATAGTAAGAGGAGTATGGTTATAGGTACGATTCTCACTCAGGAGAATTATTTATATTTCTTGATTTTGATTTCTTGTCTTTGATCAAACAAAAAGTGGCGTCTTAAGAAGTTATTTATACCATTTTCTGTCTGCCTTCTGTGCTATACTGGAAAATAGGTGAATAAAATATGCAAAACTGAGAAGATTTCCCGCTTATCTCTTATATAATAAATCAGTAACAATATTTTGTCTGCACATTGAATATTTTTGACTGAAATGGATAGAGGAACAGGAGGCAGAACGCAAGTCTTAAATATTTCTAGCACAGTGTACGTTGCATCACATTTGATTTACTGGAAGTAATAAATTTCCATTTGCTGATGGTTTACAGGAATGAAGAAATACGCGCCAACTTATTCAATTTCACGCTTTGCAGTTACTATGCAAGGTGTAACGTATTTCACTCTGAGATAAACGAAATATTTAGATTAATTGTTAATCTTAGTATATTTCGTGAAAATATGTAGTTATACATATATACTTGTTACATATTACAGTTACTGCTGAGGCGAGTAGTTTCTCTTCGAGAAGAAGTCGAGGAATATTTATATCGTGCATTAAATATAAATAATACAATATCATTATTAGTTTTACGCTGCATCTCACAAATAGCAGAACAAGCAGAGGGAGGACAATCCTTTCCTTACTACCGCCAAGTTTCCGAGGCATTGCGTGCTTAACTATGCTTTGTCACCAGAGTGAAGATTACCATATTAAATATTTAATTTCTCGAGTGAGAATCAAACCCATCGCCATCGAGTCTACAGTCACAAGCATGTGCCACTGCACCACGTCGGCCTCAGTAATTATACTTTTTTTAATAGTTTTTAAATTTCATATACCTACTTATGTAGACCTAGCTTTGGTCTACGGTTTTGCTTCCCTTGTCAAATGAAAATTACTAAAGAGTTGTGTATTATAGGTGGATCATTCTAAATGCAGGAGGGTCATAGTAGTTATTACAAATTATCCGTCTTTTAAAATATATTCAAAGTTCAGTTTATTTTTTTTTCTACTACGCAATAAGCTATTTAAATGAACCCTACAAAATTATATAAAATCTGTTTGGGTAGTACTGTTGTAAAAAATAAGTAAAAACAACTCTTATTGAGAGTGTCCGACATTTTGTTATTATAATAAAAAACTTTTCTGTTTCAATATTATTTTATATATATGGAGCAAAAGTTTACTTTTTTGTATATAAATAACTAGGACGCACGCTCCTGTTACACTAAAAGATTTATTGCCATCTACTCTTACACAATTAGTAGAATCTACCATTAAAGTACTTGGAACATACTAGGTACAGTTGTACTTGGTAATGGTAACGCCTTTGATATTTAATTATTTATTATAAAACCATGGTGCAGGAGTACAGGTGGGTGACGATTGGTTGTGGGTTCGACTCCCGTTCAAGGAAATGAAATATTTAATATGTTCATTTCTTTACTCTGATGTTGTTCAAAGCGCGGTGCTGAGTTTCGCCACTCAACACGCAACGCCTTAAGAATTCGTCGGAAAACAAGGGAGGGATTGTCTTAGCACTAGGGTTCCCTTTGTATATCCTGTTGTGTACGGGACACAATGTGAAAATGATAAGATTATATTAAAAATATAGTTTAGTCGCGAGTCTGTGGAAAAGCAACTTTGAAGAATTCAGCAAAATTATGTTTGACTTTATCATGTTTATCAAAACATTGAACATGATTGTATTAAAAATATATATTTTTTACATTTCTCCTGTCCGGTAATAAAAAACGACGTTGATTTCCGAACCCAATACGCAATGTATCAAAAATCACGAGGAAAGTAGAGAACGTAGAGTCTTCACACTAGACGCTATGTTCTCTCTCCTTTCTTATCTCATTATATGCAAGAAAAAGCATAATACTATATAGAAAATAAAAATATCTCTTTATGTTCGTAAAATAAAGCTATAACATTGTATTTTATAGACGGAAGAAATACCTGTACCGTACTACAAATTATTCCCAGGAGTGGCATTCAACCCACACCCATATAGCTCAGTTATACACATAACAAACCATTTTTAAAAGAAGGTACAATTTATTTTTTATTTAAATGATAGATTGCAAAGTAATTGAAAGCTTTGATACAACAGACTGCTTATTAATTTAAACGTGAATTTAAAAGGACTCGTATTGAAATGATGTTAGTAGCCTGCAAAAATACAGCTTATCACAGATTTCACAATGATTGTGGGTTCGATTCTCACTCGGGGATATGAATTATTCTCATTGGCTCTGGCTGGCAAATTGTTTCGATAAGAACATGGAAGAACAGCATGATACAAGGTTCTCTCTGGGTGCTTCGCTACGAAAAAAAATTTTATGCTGAATCCCGCTCACAGCAGGGTAGGCAGAGGGAACATAGTATTAAGTTCGTTGCCCGAGAATGGGCAACGGAGTGACATCGAATTTTAAAGGCACTGCGTGTTGAGTAGCGGAACTCAGCACCGCCCTTTGCTAAGAGCGACGAAATTTAAGATTTCGAGCGTTGAGTTACAAAGGTTAGTCTAGATTGAGGTATTGTCGATTGAAGCTTGGTTTTAATCATTGCTTAAGGTCTTTGAATAGTTTTGGCTTATTGATTACATTATCAATTACAGATTATTAATTATTAAGCATTCACTATTGATTTGAAATCAGCAGTAGTTAGTATTATTTTTAGCTTCACGCTTGATCCCTAGCATGCCGGCGAGAGAGGCTGGAGCATCAAAAAACGACAGTACGTCTCTCTGAACACCTCATTCGCCGCGCCCACTATCATCAACCGCTCCATACAAGCTTTCCTCGACACTCAAACGAGGTCTCGAGGCCTAGGTCAAAACTTACAAGTTGTTTGTTAAATAACAAAAGAATTACAAAAATGCAGCCCTATATCACTCTTCAGATAATGTGAGTTTTCATTGGAATGAACTGAATATTTTGAGTGAGTGACTAAGTGGCCGTATCTGATATATTTTGGCCTCGATAGTTTTCTTTTGATAGGGTCGTAATAAGACACAGTCCACTGATTCAATAGCTATTAATATACAAGAATATGTAAGAAATATTTGTGATGCTGATGAAGTGGTCGAGAAGTCATGTAGAAGTAACCTCACAATGCTGACTCAAGTTATTTAATACTACCAAATAATAGTTTCTTGTTAATTAAAGTTATAATCATTGAATTACCAATTCAATAGTCATTGAGACCAGTCTTGGCGCAGGGTCATGAGTGTGTGACTGACTGTAAGCGGGACAGGTTGTGTGTTCGATTCCCACTCTAGAACATTAAATATTTCATATTTTTATTTCCTTACTAAGGGAGCGCGGCGTTAAGTTCTGCTGCTCAACATATAGTCCATAACTTCAGTATTATGTGGCAAGTGCAGAAAGGACTTGCCTGAATAGCTTACTAGATTCCCTTTTCTTCAGGTATGTGCGTGTTACCGCGTGAACATATTATTAAACCTATAATTTATATGTGACATGTCAACGCGAGTACTTTTTTTCTGTTTTATATGAAAAAACAATCGTATTTTCAGAAATTTAAAAAAGATCAACTGCAACATTTTGCTGAGTTATATTTATTGCACCAGCATTCGACATATAACCAAATGGACTCTATTATTTTGTGATTATATTATACTAGCAGCCTGCATGTGGCTTCGCCCGCTTTAACTTATTCTATATAATAGCCAAATAATACAAAATTTTCAAATAAATCGTAGCCCAAGCAATATTCTGGTGTAAAAGTTACATTACTATAAAGTTTTATGAAAATTCGTTCATTATTCATTGTGTAAAAGCAGCACATACCCTCACACATTTTCACATTAATAATATTAAGAGGATAACTATAAGCATGTATATTTTGGAAAAAAGCTCAGATAAATTTTAGGTCAGTTTGTAAGCTGTGAAATGGGGCGTGTTGTAGGTATTCAATAAAATTTTACAATATTAAACATTTATGTAATAACAAACTTATCGTAAAATGAATCGTGAAAATGACTGCAAAGGTGTAATGTAGCGTTTGACTCCCTTCGAGATAATCTGTTTTTATAAATTTTGTTTTATAATAGCGCGGCGTTGAGTTCCGGCAGGTTTCTTTTTATTTAATTATTTAATAGCGGCCATCGTGGTGCAGCGGCACAAGGGTGTGACTGTAACGCGATGGTTGTGGGTTTGATTCTCACTCGAGGAAGTAAAATATTTTTACGTTTATATTTCCCTTTCTTCACTCTGATGTCGAGGCAAAACGCAGCGTTGAGTTCTGCCACTCGACACGGAATGCCTCCAGAATTCGGCAGGAAATGGGGAATGGAATGTTTTAACACTAGCTTCCCTCTGCCTATCCTGCCGTGTGCGGGATACAGCGTGAAGCTGATTATTATCATTATGAGATCTCAAGCCCAAACTAAACTTCATCAAATGCAACATACATTACAATTCAACATTGAGAGTTATTTTTCTAAATATAGAAATCCTCCAAGGCGCCGCACGGCTGCCTGTTTAAATGGCATTTACAATTGACCACAGTTAATGGAGTCGCTTAATAATTCTAAGATTATTTCTTATGAGTAGAATAAATATCTGCACTTACACCAGACAAGTTTGAACCGTCTCGTTAATTAATTAATGATAGATTAGATATAAATAAGATAGATTTCTATAAATAGAGAGAGTATAGTAAAAGAATCTTATCACGATATAAATACAAATTTCTGATTGTGGTTATAGTATGTCAGAAATCAGATTGTGTGCAATCAATCAGTGGGCAGCAAGAACTTAGTGCTAAGACACTTCGCTCCAAAATTTCCACCGAATTCTGGATTCATTGCGTGTTGGAACCCACAACATGTCTCGTTCACAGTCACACGCTTGCGCTCCTGCGCCACGACTGGCTGTAACACTAAGCAGTTATTTCGATCTCATCAAAGTTAAACGCACATTCTTGCATGAGGTCGTGAAATTACAGATTAACATCCAGATAGCATTTCTAGAGGATACTTAAAATTTTATTACTTTGAAACGACATGCACAAAAGGTATACATCAATCATTGTCTAATGCCGGTTGTATTCTTCTAATGAATTTGAGAAATCCAATCTTTATTGTTTTCACAAATTTAGATTATTGAGGATAGGAGAACCTAGTGATGTTTTTCTCCTATCTCAGATTGACGACAAAAAACAGACAGATCACATCTGTCTGTTTTCGCTCATTTTCGTAACATGGCTAAATGGTTTCAGCTAAATTTTTTCGAATGTTATAAAAATATTTGAATTTGTAAAATATATCTCGCACTTAATAAGAAGAACCTAGTGTTAAAACACTTAGTTTTTACTTTTATACCACAATTTCCATTGAGTTTTGGAGGCATTGCGAGTGTCGTGAAGAACTCAACACCGCGCTTTGCCTCGTTACCAAAACGAGCTAGTGAGAATATTAAATACGTTATATCCTCGAATGAGAATCGAACCCACAACCTGTAGCGTTTACAGTCGCACGCTTGTGCCCATGACTGATCTCAAACAAAAATAGTCTATACAGATACCATCGGAGTAATAATTGAACCTATTCGACCAACATATTCGAATATGTTATTATATTCATACATACGAGTACCAAAGCCCCAAAAACTGTACGAAGTTGTGTATTTTATTTATGAAAAATCAGTGCACGCCTGAGAAAATTTTAAAGGCATTTAAGTCATTTATTCGATATAAAAGTGGGGCAAGAGTCATGCACTTACAAATATAAAGAACCGATAAGCAAATTTACGTAATACGTCAAAGTTAACGAAGGTTCCATAAAAGGTGAACTTTAAAGTCATCATGATTTAATCATTGGTATTCAGGAAACATTCGTGGAGTGATTGCGTGTGAACCAAAATAAAAATGAGCCCTTACTTCCTTAAGTGTAATATTTTAATAGTTATGTAGTTTATTATTAATTTTTTTTAGCGTCACGATGTTTCGCACACACAGCAGAGTAGGCAGTAAGACTCCGTTCTCCAATATCCACTGAATTCTGAAGGCATTGCGTGTTGAGTCGTGGAACTCAACGCCGCCCGTTTACAGTCATACTTTGTGCCTTTATCTTTACTACTCAATACTATTACAAAAATTGTTGTAAATTTAGATGCTATCGTTGTGTGCTGGACTGGACGAATATATTAACTATATACCACTCACTTGTCATTTAATGTCACACAATAATATAAAGGATATCTTCTAAGTATAATCTTTTAAAAATTAACGAAAATCTATACTTATAATGAGAATAATACATTTCCAGCATTTTTGGAATTATTGTCTGTTTATGTGTAACTTTTTACAAAAAATTGCAAGTAACTCAAAGTAGGTTTCAGTTTTAGTTTATTTCATGTAATCGCTTCACTCTGTCAATAGATATAAGTATTTAACGAAATTAAGAAGGAACGAAGAAGGAAGAAGGAAGAGAACGTATTTAAGAAGCTTATATTTGAGAAAGAATGACTGTTAGCCGCCTAACAGTCATTCTAACAGTCTTCATACGAAGTTCGCCGGGTCAGCTAGTGAAAAATAAATATCAATACAAGTAATAGTCTTGTGAAATTTGCTCAAAGAATAAACTTCATTTAGAAAAGGCACGGAAAATAATAAGTCTGAGAATAGATTACCTTTGCGCCTCTATGGTGATTACCACTTAGTAAATACCATATGGTGCAATTTGTGTAATCTATGTACAAATATATAAAAGTTTACATTAAATAATAAGTCGTTATAGCCTTGTTACAATGTAAAATACCTGATTGTGGTCAGCGCGATGGTCGTTGGTTCAATCCTCGCCACTCAGAACGTAAAATACCTAAAAAATAACGGAGAATTTTACCATGGAGTTCTGGCTGTCCTTTGATGATAAGGGAAAATATATAAAAGAGCGTAACGCAACATTGTTATTTATGTAAAAACTTTCACGAATCAATCCCCAGACAATATATATATCTTAAAAGAATAGACAAGTTCTTCATAACCTTTTAAATATATGTATAATGTCTAAGTTAAAATATTTACATATGCTCAAAGAGATCCAAAGTACTTATACAAAAATAACATCTACTTAATTTTAAAATACAATCTGCGCTTCTATAGAGCTATTCTAAGAATGTGTAAGGATTTATCAAAAGAATATTTCATACAAGTTAACTCCAAAAAGCATTTACGCGAGACGATTTCGCTAATTATTTACAAGCGCTAGTAAAACTCGTAAATAGTGTTTTTACAGAATCCATAACATTTATGGTCCCTGGTCGACCTTACACTCTCCTAATGTGAGCTTCAATAACAATTACCATCGGGCCCAAGTGCCGACTTCGTTTTATTTTTAGCGGTCGTTATACAAAGTAAGAATTAAGGCTCCTTGCTCTGAGATCTTTAGAAAAACAATTTCATATTCGATTTTGTGTTGCTTTAGTCTTTTACTAAAATGCTTTTTAGAATTTCGGGAGTTGAATGTTTCCTTTATAAATTAGTAGGGAGATTAGGCTTGAATTTAGGTATAGCATTTTTATTTTATTTAAAGAAGGAAAAAAAATATTTTGCCACTTCAACCAAGGTAGTTGAAATTATTTTAGATTTATTTACGTCGTGTGTTCTCGGCTTGGAATAAGGCCACCCTGGTACTAGTGGTGTTGTAAGAGGCGACTATAGTACCAGTGGGAGAGTCACGTCGCCAGCAATTGCAACACGCATGGGCAGACTCGACCGGATCATTAACACCCCTGGCATTTAAAACCGGCGTGAAGTAGTGGCTTTATGCCACTGCGTTTCGCATTAAGTAATGCCGGGCTCCGGCGCCCAACCACCTCAACAGCTGGCAACGCTCCAGTAGGTCCTATGGTTTTTTTTTTTTTATGGTAAAAGGACAAGGCAAACGAGCGTTCGGGTCACCTAAAGTGATCACCGCCGCCCACGACCCCGTGCAACACCAGAGGAGTTACAGGTGCGTTGCCGGCCTTTAAGGTGGA